>WNWK01049327.1:0-13244 GCA_009830355.1 Cherax destructor
AAACAACATTCTTGTCGCTATTCTTCGACGGATCTCGTGGTCCTGCTCGGTAGATTATTCTTCCGGCAAGACGATGATGTTGGTGGTTGTCTCGATGAGTCAAGAGAAGATTGATCCCTTGAACTCTCTTACGCCCACGAGACCGGGCGTTGTTTAACGTGGTTGGTCGGGGTAGTGATTCATATCCTCTCACTAAACCCCTTCAGTAGAGTTTATACGCAACACTTTACACACTATTCACACGTCGGTTTAATGTCCCATTAATTTACTCTCGTTAGAAGTTAATCCATTAATAATTGCGTGCGATGAACGCTGATCGAAGCGACGCACATTTCCGCCATCAACACCGCCATGACGGCGTCGCTCACTGTTTAACACATTATCACTATATTATTAAAGTTTCTTGGACTTCATGTCCCACATTATGCTCAGCGAATATTCACAACATTCACTATTGTGAAGAGAGCCCATTAACCGCGATTTGGTCGTAGTAAACGCCGATTTCCATCTCCATTATATCCAGAGCCCACCCATCGTTCACCTCCATTCACCTTTATCCCACGAGCGCGACTGCCCTCGTATGACCCAGTCCCGCGTACCCAAGCCACCGTCGCGATGGTTCTTCCCTCATATCAAGAAAAATACGAACCAACAGCCACACATTAAGAATATTCACATTAGAAAGGCTATCGAGTATAACCTTTCGGGAAAATACCCAATATTTTCCACAATTATTAACACCCAGGTGTACTTTTTGCTATGTGATCAATGACAGCAGATGTAAGGAAATATGCTACACGTTTCACCTATGTCTGGAATCGAACCATATGGGTAAGTTGCTCTTTAAACCTAAAAATATATAATAATAAATTGACTAATTCCACAAGTCCTGCAAATTATTTTATTAAATAAGTTTAATTCGGGAAAATTATTTAAGAATAATTTTCCCTGATATATAGCATTGGTGTAAAGTTTTATACCCCCAAGTTTTGTACATACCTGTTGTCCATGTTCACCCATCAGTAAAATGGGTACCTGGGTGTTAGTCGACTTTTGTGGGTCGCATCCTGGGACTAAAATTGACCTAACTTGCGGGAAATGCTCAGCATAACAAGCGGCTTTCTATATAGTAGTATGTCATTGATGTCAGCTAAGCCTGTATACTTTGTACATGTTCTAGTTGAAATAAAGATATTATTATTATTATAAAACGCAAATACGTAATCAGAAATTATTTTATTAGCTCCCCTTAAGTAAGAAAATTAATTTTCTTTTTATTTCAATACGTTTTCTGTTTTTCTAATGGTCTGACTTAAATATTAAGTTGTAAATTCCTCACATAGTCACTTATAATAATAATAATAATAATAATAATAATAATAATAATAATAATAATAATAATAATAATAATTTTATTTACTACTAGTACATGTACAAGGTATACAGGCCTAGCTGACATCAATGACATACTACTATGTATATAGAAAGCCTCTTGTTATGCTGGATGCCTAGCCATTCTAGGGCAGGGTAGGTGCCAAAGCTAGAGCTTGCTACCATCTGCAGCTCGCAAGACTGCCCTTCCCGTCAGCTTCCCTGGGGCGGGGAAGATGGCAAACCAGAGGGGCCTAGCAACTATCTACCTACGTGCTTGTGGGCGAATATGGCTAGGCCTGGGACCAGTTGGTCCCACCGCTGAGGGATACCCCCTCCCATGGGAGACTTCGGTCTCTGCTACTCCCACGCCAGGGAGCCGGAGCCGGTCGCCATCTGGTAAAGACCCGGGCTGGGAGATTTCCCAGTGAATCAACACCTCCTCCTCCACCTAGGGCAGGGTAGGTGCCAAAGCTAGAGCTTGCTACCATCTGCAGCTCGCAAGACTGCCCTTCCCGTCAGCTTCCCTGGGGCGGGGAAGATGGCAAACCAGAGAGGCCTAGCTTCTCCCTACCAGCACCGTGCTGGTGGGAAATGTAGTTAGGCCTGGGGAGAGTTAGTCCCAACGATGAGGGGGTACTTGTACCTCCTCCCATGGGAGACATAGGTCTCTGATACTCCCACGACAGGGAGCCGGAGCCGGGTCGCCATCTGGAATAGACCCGGGCCGGGAGAATTCCCGGCGAATCAACACCTCCTCCACCTGTTATGCTGAGCATTTCGGGTAAATTAGGTCAGTTTTGTCCCAGGATGCGACCCACACCAGTCGACTAACACCCAGGTACCCATTCAAGAAGTTCTAAACATTGGACAGGAAAATAATCATGCCACATAAACTAAATAATGTAGATCTTAATATTACTGATTGCAAAAAGAATTTGGGAGTTCTGGTCAGCAGTAATCTAAAACCAAGACAACAGTGCATAAGTGTTCGCAATAAAGCGAACAGAATCTTTGGCTTCATATCAAGAAGCATAAATAATAGAAGTCCTCAGGTTGTTCTTCAACTCTATATATTTTTGGTTAGGCCTCATTTACATTATGCTGCACAGTTTTGGTCACCGTATTACAGAATGGATATAAATGCTCAGGAAAACATAAAAAGAAGGATGACAAAGTTGATCCTATGTATCAGAAATCTTCCCTATGAGGATATACCTGGAGTATACCTGGAGAGAGTTCCAGGGGTCAACACCCCTGCGGCCCGGTCTGTGACCAGGCCTCATGTTGGATCAGAGCCTGATCAAACGTACGAACCACAGCCTGGCTGGTCAGGTACCGATTTTAGGTGCCTGTCCAGTGCCTGCTTGAAGACAGCCAGGGGTTTGTTGGTAATCCCCCTGATATATGCTGGGAGGCAGTTGAACAGTCTTGGGCCCCTGACACTTATTGTGCTGTCTCTCAACGTGCTAGTGGCACCCCTGCTTTTCATTGGAGGGATGTTACATCGCCTGCCGAGTCTTTTGCTTTCGTAGGGAGTGATTTTTGTGTGCAAGTTTGGTACTAAGCCCTCGAGAATTTTACATGTGTATATAATAATGTATCTCTCCCGCCGGCGTTCTAGGGAGTACAGGTTTAGGAACTTCAAGCGTTCCCAATAATTGAGGTGGTTTATTGTAGTTATGCGTGCCGTGAAGGTTCTCTGCACATTTTCTAGGTCAGCAATTTCACCTGCCTTGAAAGGTGCAGTTAGTGTGCAGCAATATTCCAGCCTAGATAGAACAAGCGACCTGAAAAGTGTCAACATGGGCTTGGTATCCCTGGTTTTGACGGTTCTCATTATCCATCCTGTCATTTTTCTAGCAGATGCGATTGCTATGGTGTTATGGTCCTTGAAGGTGAGATCCTATGACATGATCACTCCCAGGTCTTTGACATTAGTTTTTCGCTCTATTGTGTGGTTGGAATTTGTTTTGTACTCCGATGAGATTTTAATTTCTTCACGTTTTCCATATCTGAGTAATTGAAATTTCTCATCATTGAACTTCATATTGTTTTCTGCAGCCCATTTAAAGATTTGGTTTATGTCTGCTTGGAGTCTTGCAGTGTCTTCAACGGTGGACACTGTAATACAGATTCGGGTGTCATCTGCAAAGGAAGACACGGCACTGTGGCTTATATCCCTGTCTATGTCCGATATGAGGATGAGGAACAGGATGGGAGCGAGTACTGTGCCTTGTGGAACAGAGCTTTTCACTGTAGCCGCCTCAGACTTTACTCTGTTGACTACTACTCTTTGTGTTCTACTTGTTAGGAAATTATAGATCCATCTACCCACTTTTCCTGTTATTCCTTTATCACGCATTTTGTGTGCTATTACACCATGGTCACACTTGTCAAAGGCTTTTGTAAAGTCTGTGTATATAACATCTGCATTCTGTTTGTCTTCTAGAGCATCCAGAACCTTGTCGTAGTGGTCCAGTAGTTGGGACAGACAGGAGCGACCTGCTCTAAACCCATGCTGCACTGGGTTGTGTAATTGATGGGTATCTAGATGAGTGGCGATCTTGCTTCTTAGAACCCGTTCAAAGATTTTTATGATATGGGATTTTAGCACTATTGGTCTGTAGTTCTTTGCTATTGCTTTACTGCCCCCTTTGTGGAGTGGGGCTATGTCTGTTATTTTTAGTAGCTGCGGGACGACCCCAGTGTCCATGCTCCCTCTCAATAGGATGTTAAAAGCGCGTGATAGGGGCTTCTTGCAGTTCTTGATGAACACGGAGTTCCATGAGTCTGGGCCTGGAGCGGAATGCATGGGCATATCATTTATTACCTTTTCGAAGTCATTTGGCGTCAGGGTAATGTCAGATAGGCATGTATCTGTCAAGTTCTGTGGCACTCTCATAAAAAAAATAATTTAGGTCTTCGACTTTCGGTGTGGTTAGCGGCTCGCTAAAAACTATGTCATACTGGGACTTTAGTAACTCACTCATTTCCTTGCTGTCATCTGTGTAGGACCCATCCCGTTTAAGTAGGGGCCCAATACTGGATGTTGTTCTCGACTTTGATTTGGCATAAGAAAAGAAATACTTTGGGTTTCTTTCAATTTCATTTATGGCTTTTAGTTCTTCCCGCGTTTCTTGATTCCTGTAAGATTCCTTTAGTTTTAATTCAATGTTTGCTATTTCTCTGACCAGTGTCTCCCTACGTATTTCGGATATATTGGCCTCTTGTAGTCGCTCCGTTATTCTCTGCCTTCGCCTGTATAGGGAGCGCTTCTCTCTTTCTAGTTTACATCTTCTCCTTCTTTTCCTTAAGGGAATTTGCCTTGAACAAACCTCAAGTGCCACAGAATTAATTTGTTCTAGACATAGGTTAGGATCCGTGATGCTTAGGCTATCTTCCCAGTTTATATCATTTAGGACTTGGTTTACTTGGTCCCACCTTATGTTTTTGTTATTGAAGTTGAATTTGGAGAAGGCTCCCTCGCGGCTGATCACATTTTGTCGATCTGGGGCTCCCCGCATGCATGTCTGGACCTCTATTATGTTGTGATCTGAGTATATTGTTTTTGATATGATGACATTTCGTATCAGATTATAATTTTGCTGGTTTAAGGTGAATTTGGTGCAGAGATTTAAAAGGTCATGCGTGTGCGAGTTTTCATCTGAGTTGCCTCCTGGTGTTATTTCTGCTACCACATTGTTTGCAATATTCCTCCATTTTAGGTGCCTTAGGTTGAAATTCCCCAGGAGCAAGATGTTGGGGGCAGGAGCTGGAAGATTTTCCAGACAGTGGTCAATTTTCAGAAGCTTTTCCTGGAATTGTTGGGACGTTGCATTCGGAGGCTTGTATACAACTACGATGACTAGGTTTTGATTATCGATCTTTATTGCTAATACTTCAACTACATCATTTGAGGCATTTAGTAGTTCTGAACATATAAATGACTGTGATATACAGATCAACCTCCCCTTCTTGCCTGTTCACTCTGTTACATCTATATAGGTTGTAGCCCGGGATCCATATTTCATTGTCCAAGTGATCTCTTATGTGGGTCTCTGTGAATCCGCAAACATAGCATTCGACTCTGTAAGCAGTCCACGAATGTAAGGTATCTTGTTGTTTGTTGCTGGCTCTACACCCTGTATATTTGCAAATATGAATGTCGTTGGATTGGTGATATTGGTGGTATGGGGGGGGGGTCTTTTTTTCCTGGCACTAATATCTGTTGTGTTGGAGTGGAGGCCACTGACTGTGATTCCACTCCAGAAATGATTGCAGTTGGTGTACGATTTCTGTCATTTCCTGCCAGCTTTTTTTCCTTCCTGGCACTAAAAAACCTCTCTCTCCGGAGTGGCTGTGGCTACCCAGGTCTGGATGTTCTGTGTCGTCTTGTACCCTTTAGGTGGTATGCCTGGCAATATAAGTTATAGCACTGTCTTTCCTGAACTGATGAGTGGCACATTTCAGGGTCGAAAAGCTTACAGGACGGGAGGTTGCATTTTCTGGGGTGATCATAATTGCATGTCCCATCTGATTTACCAGATATTCCATGCCTGCAGATACCAAGTGCATAATATTCACATAGGCCTGGTTTCCGTTTGCCCTGTTTTTTTGTGACTGTGTTCCCCATTGTATTCCCTATTGATCCGTGTGTTCCTGTCTCGTTTCTGTCTTCGGCACTAGTGCTAACACTGGAGCCTTCATTCGTTTCTGGTAATTTATCTTCAGTATTTCCATGGGTAATCCCCTGTTTACTATCTACCGTGGTAATGCTAGTTTGTAACATTGGTTTTTGTGTGTCCTTGTCTACACCTGTTTTCCCACTGGAACTCCTATCCCCCTTCAGGTCACCATCATTTATTTCTCCATTCTTACAGTTACTGTCTACCATCACAACATCTGTAACAGGGGGGATAGCACCATCTGGCTCAGATTTTTTACTTTCCTAACTGTTATAGAATGCTGTCATGTTTTTTTA
Source organism: Cherax destructor (assembly GCA_009830355.1). NCBI lineage: Eukaryota > Metazoa > Arthropoda > Malacostraca > Decapoda > Parastacidae > Cherax > Cherax destructor. The sequence goes on from WNWK01049327.1 coordinate 6,356, forward strand.
TGAAGGCCGATTTGATGTCATCTTTTAACATCAATGTGATTTTATTCAACAGTTCGGTCTCATTTGGGCATACCCAAAAACACTTCCCTGGTTTAATATCTCGTGTAGTTGATTCCTGAATGCCTGCACAAGTGGCGTGGCTCCAATTACCACAGAAATTGCAAGTAATCCATCCAGTGGAACGTTTGTTTGTTTGGTTGCATAATGCACAAGTTTTTATGATTGATTTTGTTGGTTGTTTTACTGTATATTCTACTAATAGCTTCCCTGAAGTGGTGATCTGTATATTTGTATTGTATCTATTTTATGTGTATGTGTAAGTGTTTGGGACAATCTTACCACTTTAAGTTATTGTTATTGTTTGGATGTTTGATAAGGCCACCTAAAACTCCGTCCGCTTATTGAATCCGGACAAGGATACCAGTTTTGAATCCTGTCATTGGTTCCCTTATTTCTTGGATCTGACGAAATCCAGTATCACTTATTTAATGGATCCTGTTGGGATTATTTGGGTTACGCGAGACAGACCACTGGAAGATGATTAAACAGAGTAATAATGATCAGTTTGATACAAAAAGTATAACTTGCGTGTTGGAGAAAAAATCCGGTGCTTCTGGCAGCTCCTACTATGACAGAGAGCCGTATCTCTGGCACCTTGGTTTACCTCTGGCACCCTGTTTATCTCTGGCACCCTGGTTAACCTCACCCTGGTTTACCACCTGGGGTTTTAGGCACTTGTGGATCACTGTACTTGGTTTAGTTTTTCTAGTTTTTTTCAACTTTCACAACAAACTGCTGTTTTTCACTATGGTTGACTAGATGATATACGGACTTATGTTGTTGAAATCGTTCACTGACAACTCACAACTCGACACTGTTTATCGTATTTTTTTTTTCGAGCTGGACAATTTACGTATTTTCTCAAGATTGTGCAACTATTCGTATTTCGATAGAAATTCTTTTATACCAATGTAATAACTAGATTTTGGTCAGGTACACGAGCAGATTAAAATTATCAATACATCTGACCTGCGTGGTAAGGACCCGACGACCGCTGGCAACTGATTTCAAACACGAAACTCGTTAGGCCTAACACTTCACTTTAACATTTATTAACTTATCTGTATACTACGGCACCACTGTGATATTCACTATAACAGTTATATCTACACACTATTTTCAGGGAGACTTTCCTTCCTCTGACAAATATTTGTTCTCTGTTGTTATTTCACACGAACTTAGGCCTAAGTTCCCCTCTGGGAGTATGGCTCTGCTGTGTTCTTGTACACTAATTCCATTTTTTTGACTCAGTATAACTGTTTTCTGCCTGATTAGTTGCGAGCACTGGAAGAATGTACCTTATAAGATCACTGGAGGAATGTACCTTATAAGATCACTGGAGGGATGTACCTTATAAGATCACTGGAGGGATGTACCTTATAAGATCACTGGAGGGATGTACCTTATAAGATCACTGGAGGGATGTACCTTATAAGATCACTGGAGGAATGTACCTTATAAGATCACTGGAGGGATGTACCTTATAAGATCACTGGAGGGATGTACCTTATAAGATCACTGGAGGGATGTACCTTATAAGATCACTGGAGGAATGTACCTTATAAGATCACTGGAGGGATGTACCTTATAAGATCACTGGAGGGATGTACCTTATAAGATCACTGGAGGGATGTACCTTATAAGATCACTGGAGGGATGTACCTTATAAGATCACTGGAGGAATGTACCTTATAAGATCACTGGCACAGTTTTAAAGTTCTAGCACGTTAAAGAGACCGCGAAAAACACGAAAAAACCCGGAGCACGGCGGACATGGCTTATTAGCATATTAGGCCCGGAATCTGCGCTCTCTAGGCGTAGAATTAGGGAGGATATGATTGAGGTGTATAAATGGAAAACAGGAATAAATAAAGGGAATGTAAATGGCATGCTAAAAATATCCAGCCAAGACAGGACTCGGAACAATGGTTTCAAGTTGGAAAAGTTTAGATTCAGGAAGGATATTGGAATTCACTGGTTTGGTAATAGAGTTGTGGATGAGTGGAACAAACTCCCGAGTACCGTCATAGGGGCTGGGACGTTGAGAAGTTTTAAAAATAGGTTAGATAAATACATGAGTGGGTGTGGGTGGGTGTGAATTGGATATGATTAGGTCGTGCTAATTGGTCCGATGCCGTGCTCCTTCATTAAGTGGATGTGACCTGGCCTAACTAGGTTGGGTTATTGACTTAAGCCAGTTGGAGACTTGAACTTGCCTCGCATGGGCCAGTAGGCCTTCTGCAGTGTTCCTTCTTTCTTATGTTCTTATAAATACAGTAACAGTGTCCCGTAGCTCGATTGCTTGTGCATTCGGCTCACACACTGAGGTCCGGGGGTTGATCCCTGGTACGGGTGGAAATATTACGACTTACTTCCTTAGGCACCTGCTGGCCATGTTCACCTATCAATAAAATATATATCTGAGTGTTAGTCGACTGGTGTTGGTTGATCCTGGGGACAAATTTTCTAATTTGCCCGAAATGATCTGCATAACAAGGGTTTTCTATATAGTAGTATGTCATGATGTCAGTTAGGCCTGTATACCTTGTACATGTGCTTGTAGAAATAGATTATTATAACTGACATACTACTATATAGAAAGCCGCTTGTTATGCAGAGCATTTGGCAAATTAAATAAATTTTGTCCCCAGGATGCGACCCACACAAGGTACCTATTTTACTGATAAGTGAACAGGTACTATTTTACTGATAGGTGAACACGCCCAATGTACACATTTCTATATATACTTGTAGAAATGAAGATTATTACTATGTGTAAATTACCTAGGATAACCCAAAAAGTCAGACAAAGTGTCTTATTCCCATTGAGGTCCTTGTAATATATTATTATTTAAACCTTAACTCAACTGTAAGAAAATCAAGTACAATAAAGGAGATATATCAGGGATATGGTTAACTGAGCTATTTGCATTAACATTAAAGAGAGGATCAGCTTACAATAACAGGTACATGAATGATAGCTATTCAAGAAATAATTCTCCATATGTGTCACTTAATTCATTAGGTAAAAGGTGTATGAAGTCTGTCCACCTACTGTGGGGACTACAAAATTGTGTTTACTTCCTCTAGCACCATACTGCTTTTGGTTCCAAGCCTCGACAAAACTGGCAACAAGATATTCTGGACACTGAGTAATTTTATGTAAGTGATTTAACTTCAGTTGTTTTACTTTGTCTTTAAGCAAATCCAGTTTTTTTGTAATTCATGCTGGCCTCCATGTTTTCTTGTACCCAGGTACAGGATGAGCCTCATCATGTTGATCTGGGTGATATGTAGTCCCTCTTTATTTTTTGTCAAGGTCGAGTACCAAGTATAATCTGCATGTCATTAAATGAGAGCTAGACTTAGGGTCTTGCGAAGGAGTTCTCCGTCTGCATTGGAAAACCACTGTTGTCCTACCTTTTCATAAGCCAGGGACTTCAGGCCATGACACTTCTCAATATAGACCCATCGCTCTATACCTTTGATATACCTTTGAAGAGTTTCGAGAGTATCTACTCTCTGAGCCCGGCCATGGGCCAGGCTCGTCTGGTGCTTGCCTGGTCAACCAGGCTGTTGCTGCTGGAGGCCCGCTGCCCCACATATCCATCACAGCCTGGTTGATCTGGCACCTGGTGAAGATATTTGTCCAGTTTCCTCTTGAGGGCTTCTACACTGGTTCCAGCCGTGTTTCGGATATCTTCTGGTAAGATGTTGAATAGTCTGGGACCCCGGATGTTAATACAGTGCTCCCGTATTGTCCCCACCGCACCCCTGCTCCTCACTGGGTTTATTTTACACTTTCTCCCATATCTCTCACTCCAGTATGTTGTTATGGCAGTGTGCAGATTTGGGACCAGGCCCTCAAGTACTTTCCATGTATATATTATCATGTATCTCTCTCTCCTCCGCTCCAATGAGTACATGTTCAAGACTTGAAGGCGTTCCCAATAATTTAGATGTTTCAATGGCTCAATGTGAGCCGTAAACGATCTCTGGATTTGTTCCAGCTCTGCTATTTCTCCTGCCCTGAACGGGGCCGTCAGCACTGAGCAGTATTCTAAGTGAGGGAGCACTAGCGATTTGAATAGTGTCACCATCGGCATTATTTCCTTGTTTTGAAAGTTCTCAATACCCACCCCGTCATCTTCCTGGCTGTTGTGATCTTTGTCTTGTTATGGTCTTTAAACGACAGATCAGCAGACATAATTATTCCCAAGTCCTTTACGTGTTCCTTTCGTTCTATGTGGTGACCCTCTTGCGTTTTGTATATAGTGTTCCTTTTGAGTTCTTCATTTTTTCCATACCTAAGCAGCTGAAACTTATCACCATTGAACGTCATGTTGTTCTCCACTGCCCATTGGAAGACCCTGCTTATGTCCTCCTGTAATTTTTCAGTGTCCTCTACCGTAGTGACTTTCATGCTTATTTTAGTGTCATCTGCAAATGATGATACAAAAGTGTGCTGGGTGTATTTATCTATGTCTGCTATGAGGATGAGAAACAGCAGAGGTGCCAGGACAGTGCCTTGGGGCACTGAGCTTTTGACCTCGCTGATGCTGGATCTTGCCCTGTTCACTACTACTTTTTGTGTTCTTTGTGTTAGGAACTCAAAAATCCATCTGCCTACCTTCCCCGTAATGCCTATGGCCCTCATTTTGTGCGCTATCACTCCATGATCGCATTTGTCAAACGCCTTTGCAATTTACAAGGTGTTTAAATGTTTGGTTAATGAACATTTAGCGAGATACTTGGAAAACCAAAATTCTCTCATCTCATAAATTTGATTTTTGTAGAGGTCGTTCTATCATTGTAGCTTGGACAGCTACGTTCAGTATGTCCTTGCTAATAATTAATCGGTTATTCCGTCTGTTTTGATTTCGAGAAAGCTTATGACACTACCTGGCCTAAGGAATGTCCATGATCATACCTCAGGCCTACGAGACAATTTGTCACTTTTCCTTAGAGATTTATTGTCAGAGAAACAATCCTACATCCTGGTAAAAAACAGTTTTTTCCTAGACTGTCTAGGTTGAAGGCGTCCCCAAAGGTTGCGCCGTAGCACTACTTCTCTGTTCTCCTTTCCAATACTATTTAGTCATCTCTTTATTTAGACGATTTTGCTATAGCTTTTGTGGGCGTAGACTGTCACCTTGAACCAACTTTTCTTAAGAATTCTATTGATCGTTAATTTTTTGTGTATGCTAAAACGCAGCAGATCACTTTCACGAGATGCCCTATGTGAAGGTGTAAGGGCCCCTTCAGACCCTCATAGAACATTTGAAAGGACCCCCCCTCCTCATGAAAATAAAACAAAATAAATTGTTACAAAATAAGATAAAAAAATTGTTAAAATTAAACAACTCATAAAATATAAACCAAATATGAACTAGTCCTAACTGAAGCCAATGATGGAAAATAATCAATCAAACGAAGCAAGCCTAATATACACTCATCAGGAAGGTGTTCGTCTGATTCTGCCGGTGTTATTGGCAAGGATCTCAGTAATCGCTGGAGTGGAACGGGAAGCCGATGGTAATACTCTGGTCACAGGTGGTCGTGACTACTGTGAAGTCCAGACCCAGAAGGTACCAATGCCAATGGAGATACACAGCTGGCAACGTAATTAATGGAGTTTGGCTACTGGCTGTTGTAGACAACTGGAGATCGGTAACAGATGTATAGGGAAAATGCAGAGTTCCCTAAACGAAGAACGTTGTAGAAGTGGTAGCTCAGTCCTGGTGATATGAGAAAGCAGAGTTCTTAAAACGAGGACTTCGAAGAGATCGTTGACCTGCACAGAGGTAGTAGAAAAGCAGAGTTCTCTGACTGGGGACGTTGAAGAAGTGTAGACCAGCACAATGGCAGAGAAACAGCAGAGTTCTCTAAATGAGGATATATTACGTTTCAGATCTATAGCTAGATCATGCAGATCGTCTCGTCTCTCTTGTATCGGGTGACCCGAACCGCACAGCAAGGCTGGGAAGACACAACAAAAATTACAATCCAGACAAGCAGTTACACACATGATAGGCTGAAGGCCTTTAAAAGAAATGGTGAGGACTAAGAAAATTACGTTAATATCAAGGATGGTTGACAAACTAAAACTACAGCAGAGATAACACCAGGAGGCAGCTCAGATGAAAACTCGCACACACATGAACTTTAAATCTCTGCACCAAATTCACCTTAAACCAGCAAATAGTAGAGCCCACAAGATTAGAGAATACGCTGGACCTCATCTTCACCAACAATGATGATCTGATACAAAATGTCATCATATCAAAAAAAATATACTCAGATCACAACATAATAGAGGTCCAGACATGCATGCGGGGAGCCCCAGATCGACAAAATGTGATCAGTCGCGAGGGAACCTTCTCCAAATTCAACTTCAATAACAAAAACATAAGGTGGGACCAAGTAAACCAAGTCCTAAATGATATAAACTGGGAAGATAGCCTAAGCATCACGGATCATAACCTATGTCTAGAACAAATTAACTCTGTGGCACTTGAGGTTTGCTCAAGGCAAATTCCTTAAGGAAAAGGAGAAGATGCAAACTAGAAAGAGAGGCGCTCCCTATACAGGCGAAGGTAAAGAATAATGGAGCGGCTACAAGAGGCCAATATATCTGAAATACGAAGGAAGACACTAGTCAGAGAAATAGCAAACATCGAATTAAAACTAAAGGAATCTTACAGGAATCAAGAAACGCGGGAAGAACTAAAAGCCATAAATGAAATTGAAAGAAACCCAAAGTATTTCTTTTCATATGCAAAATCAAAGTCGAGAACAACAACCAGTATTGGGCCCCTACTTAAACGGG
>WNWK01049328.1:5000-13243 GCA_009830355.1 Cherax destructor
TCATCATTCAACACTTTCACCTCACTCATACATAATCACTGTCTTTGCAGAGGCGCTCAGAGGTCTCTATCCCAGACCCCTCCTTCAAAGTGCAGGCATTGTACTTCCCATTTCCAGGACTCAAGTCCAGCTAAATCAATAACCAGTTTCCCTGAATCCCTTCACTAATATATATATATATATATATATATATATATATATATATATATATATATATATATATGTATATATATAGCATATATATATGCATGCTCATGTTTGTAGGATCGATGGCTCAAAAGGGAGGGTGACATGTACATTGTGTGGCCTCTTGAGGCGTGACAATGTGTCGTGGGGTCGAATCCTGGCCTGGTTCCTGGTTTCTTGGTTTCATTGCTATATATATAACGAAACACGAAGAAAGGCAAAACATCCCAAATAGTAATTCCTTCTTCATATTTGCAAATATTCAGGGTCTGAAATCAAATAAAAATGACAAAGTTAGTTATGTCAGTGGGCTATCAGAAGCGAATGCCATGTTTGTAGCATTTACAGAAAGACACAAGAGATGTTTTGGACGGAGAGATTAAGATAAAAAACTATAACATGTATAGATGTGATAGAATTAATAGGTCACAGGGAGGAGTAGGACTCAATGTAAAAGATACTCTCTGTTGCACAGAAGTGCTGAACTCTACGAATGATATATTAGAAATCCTCGGCATTAAAGTTGAAAATAGAAATCTAGTAAATATCCTAGTATACAAACCACCATCAGCAACTTCTGAGGAATTCACAGATCAGTTAAGGAAGATAGATAGCTACCTGGATAGGCTACAGAATGCCACCCCAAATATTTTACTCCTTGGAGATTTTAATCTCCCTCATGTAAAATGGAAGATGGCGCAACATAATGTTATACCAGAAATATCTCCTGGAAGCACCCTGGCTCAACAGGCACATACCAGGGAACTAATGAGGCTTTGTGAAAAGTACTCATTAAACCAACAGATAATTGATCCCACTAGAAATGAAAATACCCTGGATTTGATATTCACAAACAACGAGGAATTAATCAGAGACATAACAGTTACAAAAACAATATACTCTGATCATAACATCATAGAAGTTCAAACGAGTATTAACTCAGGGTTAGGGAACTGCGGCACTAATGTTAGAGACGGGATGTTCAGTAAGTTTAATTTTAATAACCATAGAATTGACTGGGAAAAAATAAACCAAGAGCTATCAGACATATCATGGGAATCAGACATGAGCACCCTAAATCCCCACCAGTGCCTAGAGAAGCTGAATACAGAAGCATACAAGGTATGTATGAAGCACGTACCATTGAGGAAACCCAGAAGAAGATCAGATATAGAGAGAAAGCGTAGGAGATGGTACAGGAGAAGAAAACGGGTTACTGAATTGCTGAAAAACACAAATATGTTGCAACAGAGGAGAGATAGCCTTAACCGAAAGATCACTGAATTAGAGCAAAAACTTAAGATGTCATACCTAACAGAAAAAGTACAAAGGGAACAAAGAGCCATACAGGATATTGCAAGAAACCCAAAATATTTCTATTCCTATGCAAAATCCAAGCTAAGAACACCTGTAGAATTGGACCATTATTGAGAGGAGATTCGTATACTGACGATGAACAGGAAATGAGTGAAATCCTAAAAGAACAGTATGAGTCAGTGTTCAGCAACCCACTAAATGACGGCAAGGTAGAAAATGCAGAAATATTTTTCACTCCAGCAGAAGGCCGCACAGACCAGCTAACTGACATTAGTACAAATCCCATAGATTTCGAAAAAGAAATGGACATCTAAATTATTGGGAACGCCTTCAAGCCTTAAACAAGAGGAAACTGGACAAGTATCTTCACCGGGTGCCAGATCAACCAGGCTGTGATGGATATGTGGGGCAGCGGGCCTACAGCAGCAACAGCCTGGTTGACCAGGCAAGCACCAGACGAGCCTGGCCCATGGCCGGGCTCAGAGAGTAGATAAACTCTCGAAACTCTTCAAATGTATATCAAAGGTATAACATGCTCACTCAGCACCTGGACCAGATTCATGGAATGCTCTATTTATAAAGAAGTGCAAAGTACCATTAGCAAGAGCCCTTAGTGTTCTTTGGAGAAAGAACTTAGATCTAGGTGAAATTCCAGAGGCCTTAAAGAGTGCAGACATAGCTCCTTTGCATAAGGGAGGTAGTAGAGCACTAGCTAAAAATTACAGACCAGTAGCCCTCACTTCTCACATCATAAAAATCTTTGAAAGAGTGATGAAACGGCAGATTACAAAGTTCATGGACCAGCACAACCAACATAACCCGAACCAGCATGGCTTTAGAGCAGGACGATCATGCCTGTCACAGCTGCTGAACCATTATGACAGAATTACGGAGGCATTGGAGGACGACCAAAACGCAAAAGTGATTTACACAGCATTTTGCAAAGGCGTTTGACAAATGCGATCATGGAGTCATATCGCACAAAATGAGGGCCATAGGCATTACGGGGAAGGTAGGCAGATGAATTTTTTATTTCCTAACACACAGAACACAAAAAGTAGAAGTGAACAGGGCAAGATCCAGCATCAGCGAGGTGAAAAGCTCAGTGCCCCAAGGCACTGTCCTGGCACCTCTGCTGTTTCTCATCCTCATAGCAGACATAGATAAAAACATCCGGCACACTTTTGTATCATCATTTGCAGATGACACTAAAATAAGCATGAAAGTCACTACGGTAGAGGACTTTGAAAAATTACAGGAGGACATAAGCAGGGTCTTCCAGTGGGCAGTGGAGAACATGAGTTCAATGGTGATAAGCTTCAGCTGCTTAGGTATGGAAAGAATGAAGAACTCAAAAGGAACACTGTATACAAAACTCAAGAAGGTCACCAAATAGAACGAAAGGAACACGTAAAGGACTTGGGAATAATTGTGTCTGCTGACCTTTCTTTTAAAGACCATAACAAGACAAAGATCTCAACAGCCAGGAAGATGACGGGGTGGGTATTGAGAACTTTCAAAACAAGGAAAATAATGCCGATGGTGACAATCTTCAAATCGCTAGTGCTCCCTCACTTAGAATACTGCTCTGTGCTGACGGCCCCGTTCAGGGCAGGAGAAATATCAGAGCTGGAACAAATACAGAGATCGTTTACGGCTCACATTGAGCCAGTGAAACATCTAAATTATTGGGAACGCCTTCAAGTCTTGAACCTGTACTCATTGGAGCGGAGGAGAGAGAGATACATGATAATATATGCCTGGAAAGTACTCGAGGGCCTGGTCCCAAATCTGCACACTGCTATAACAAGATACTGGAGTGAGAGATATGGGAGGAAGTGTAAAATAAACCCAGTGAGGAGCAGGGGTGCGGTGGGGACAATAAGGGAGCACTGTATCAACATCCGGAGTCCCAGACTATTCAACATCTTACCAGAAGATATCAGAAACACGGCTGGAACAAGTGTAGAAGCCTTCAAGAGGAAACTGGACAAGTATCTTCACCAGGTGCCAGATCAACCAAGCTGAAATGGATATGTGGGGCAACGCACCTCCAGCAGCAACAGCCTGGTTGACCAGGCAAGCACCAGACGAGCCTGGCCCATTGCCGGGCTCAGAGAGTAGAGAAACTCTCGAAACTCTTCAAAGGTATATCAAAGGTATATATATATATATATATATATATATATATATATATATATATATAATTTTTTTCTCTCAACAAGTCGGCCGTCTCCACCGAAACAGGGTGACCCAAAGAAAGAAAATCCCCAAAAAGAAAATACTTTCATCATCATTCAACACTTTCACCTCACTCATACATTATCACTGTCTTTGCAGAGGAGCTCAGATACAACAGTTTAGAATAGTCCCTCCCAGCTGTCACTATCCCAGACCCCTCCTTTAAAGTGCAGGCATTGTACTTCCCATTTCCAGGGCTCAAGTCCAACTAAATCAATTAACTGGTTTCCCCGAATCCCTTCACAAAAAATTACCCTGCTCACACTCCAACAGCTCGTTAGGTCCCAAAAACCGTTCGTCTCCATTCACTCCTAACACGCTCACACATGCTTGCTGGAAGTCCAAGCTCCTCGCCCACAAAACCTCTTTTACCCCCTCCCTCCAACATTTTCGAGGACGACCCCTTCCCCGCCTTCCTTCCCCTACAGATTTGTACGCTCTCCAAGTCATTCTACTTTGATCCATTCTCTCTACATGACCAAACCACCTCAACAACCCCTCTTCAGCCCTCTGACAAATACTTTTAGTAACTCCACACCTTCTCCTAATTTCCACACTCCGAATTTTCTGCATAATATTTACACCACACATTGCCCTTAGACAGGACATCTCCACTGCCTCCAGCCTCCTCCTCGCTGCAGCATTTGCAACCCATGCTTCACACCCATATAAGTGTGTTGGTACCACTATACTTTCATACATTCCCTTCTTTGCCTCCATGGATAACGTTTTTTGTCTCCGCAGATACCTCAATGCACTGCTCACCTTTTTCCTTCATCAATTCTATGGTTAACCCCATTCTTCATAAACCCATCCGCTGACAAGTCAACTCCCAAATGTCTGAAAACATTCACTTCTTCCATAATCCCTCTCTCCAATGTGATATCCATTTTTTCTTTATTTAAATCGTTTGATACCCTCATCACCTTACTCTTATCTAAGTTCACTTTCAACTTTCTACCTTTACACACCCTCCCAAACTCGTCCACTAACCTTTGCAACTTTTCTTTAGAATCTCCCATAAGCACAGTATCATCAGTAAAAATGTAACTGTGTCAACTCCCATTTGCATTTAATTCCAAATAATTTAATCCCACCCCTCTCCCAACACCCTAGCATTTACTACTTTTACAACCCCATCTATAAATATATTAAACAACCATGGTAACATTACACATCCCTGTCTAAGACCTACTTTTACCGGGAAGTAATCTCCCTCTCTCCTACACCCCTAAACTGAGCCTCACTATCCTCATAAAACTCTTTACAGCATTCAGTAACTTACTACCTATTCCATACACTTGCAACATTTGCCACATTGCTCCCCTATCCATTCTATGCCTTTTCTAAATCCATAAATGCAATGAAAACTTCCCTACCTTTATCTAAATACTGTTCACATTTATGCTTCAATGTAAACACTTGATCTACAATCCCCTACCACTCTAAAGCCTCCTTGCTCATCTGCAATCCTACTCTCTGTCTTACCTCTAATTCTTTCAATAATAACCCTGCCATACACTTTACCTGGTATACTCAGTAAACTTATTCCCCTATAATTCTTACACTCTCTTTTATCCCCCTTCCCTTTATATAAAGGAACTATACATGCTCTCTGCCAATCCCTAGGTACCTTCCCCGCTTTCATACATTTATTAAACAAAAATACCAACCACTCCAACACTATATCCCTCCCTGCTTTTAACATTTCTGTCATGATCCCGTCAGTTCCAGCTGCTTTACCTCCTTTCATTCTACGTAATGCACAAATATAAAGTTACCAAGACTGAGAGACTGAACACTACCTTTCAGGATTGTGTTTGTTTTCTTTAATTAAATTTTATTTCGCAATTTTAAATCTTTAAAGTTAATAAATTTCTCAGAATTTTCTTTTTCTTCAAACTTTTTTTATTTCAGATTTTCTTTATGATTATTCTTTAAGTTCTGTTTAGATTTTTTTTCGTAAATATTGACTGTTTATTCTGGTTTAACTCCTGTTGTAAATTATTGTTTTGTTAATTCTTGTTTTAAATGTTGGTTATATTTTGATAAATCTTGTTGAAAATTTTAGCTATGCACAAATAACCCCCCATAGAAGGCAGAAAAAGCTTATGCCGACGTTTCGGTGATTTTGTAAATGGTCCAAGTCGGACCGAAACGTCGTCTTAGTTTATTTATGTATTGTTCCAGTCACGGTATTGTGCCTTTTTTTCTTTAAGCTATATTTTGTAAACTATTTTTTATTAACACATCGGTCGTTTCCCACCAAGGCAGGGTGGCCCGAAAAAGAAAAAAATTTCACTATCATTCACTCCATCACTGTCTTGCCAGAGGCGCGCTTACACTACGTGTGCCCGGGAACTGTACTTCTCATCTCCAGGATAAGTCCGGCCTGCCGGTTTCCCCGAATCCCTTCTAAATATTACCCTGCTCCCTCCCAAAAGCACTTCAAGCCCCAAAAACTGTGTGTCCCTATTCCCCCATCTAACACGCTCATGCATGCTTGTTGGAAGTCCAACCCCTCCCCCAAAACCCCCTTTACCCCCCCCCTCCAACCTTCCCTAGGCCCCACCCCCCCCCCGCCTTCCCCCCCCACTACAGATTTTGTTCCCAACCCTCTACATTCCGATCCACCTCAGCACCTCCTCAGCCCTCTGGATAATAGTTTGGGAATCACACCTCCTCCCAATTTCCCAAAATACAATTCTCTGCATTATATTTGCCACATTTCCCTCAGACACAACATCAAAACTGCCTCCACCCCCCTTGTTCAACATTCACCACCTCTTCATACCCATATAAGAGCGTTGGTATAACTATACTTTCAAAATTCCCCTTTTGCTTCCATGGACAAAGTTCTTTGTCTCCACAGACTCCTCATGCCCCTCACCTTTTTTCCCCCATCATTCTATGATTCACCTCATCTTTCATCTGCTGACGTCCCTCCTAAATATCTAAATACTTCATCTCCCCCCTACCCCCTAGAGTGTCTGTTTTTTCCTCATGTTCCAGATGGGGATAACGTCCTTGTTGACAGTGGTTCCTGTAAATAATGGTTTTTTTGTTGAGCCATACTTACATGTTGTAAAATAGAATAAATCCATCTCCCGTCTTATATCTAATCTTTCGTTACCCAATTTTTTTTATCTTTTATATGGTGGGTATGTTTCGTTACCTGTGTGTGTAAATGCTATCGTGTAAATGTTTTGTTAGCTCCATTTGTAAACAGCATTTGTTGTGCTAAGTATTGCACAGTAAATTTGAGTTATACTTTTTAATTGCCTCATTTAGAAAGTATTTCATTCGTTTATGTTCCATTTATCAGGTTCGGTGTTTGCATACAAAAGTTCGATCTAATTTGCATGATTAATTTCTTGAGAAAGTTTTGGGAAGTTGGTCACATGTAGTTTGGTTTTGTTATAACATTGTGGAACAAGAGAAATCATTTTGCTGAATTCCCAACTATATAATGGTGGGTTGATATGTCTGCTGACGACAAGAGGAAGACATAATTAGATAAATGGGTACAAAAGCTGACGAGGTGATGAATTAAACCGGGGGGCAACACCTGGGTGTATTCACTTAAACTTTTCGTCCACCAGGGGCAGACGTCTCTCAATAAAAAGCTCACATATTCAACATGTGTGTTATCCGAGGAATGAAGAAAAGACAAGTAACAAAAATTTTGCAAGGGGGAAATTTTCGCTCTAAGGTTATAAAGAAAAAAGGGTGGAAAAATCTCCCCAGAGAAACTTCCCAGAGTTAATTCTTGTTTTACTAAATGTTTTTTGTCTTCAATATTATGATCACCTTCCCCAATAACTCACCGTCCTCCATCCTTTTTAATCTAAGTCTGTGATAAGGACTGAGATGAAAACATTTACGCTTCTCATGGGGTTATTAAACTCCAGGTAGTCTTTAATCTTATGATTAGTTTTCTTCTTCAACTTCTGATAAAGTGTTCAGTTCGTGTTATTCACATATCGTCTATCTGCAGCATCCTTAGAATTTGTCATTAATATAATTTAATCTTACGAAAAAAATACTGAAAATAATTACACATTCGTTGGTTTTCTTTTCCAAAAACAGTAGGATTTTCTTGATCATTTTTTATTTGGTTCTGTAAGACACTAGGGTTTACTGGACCATCAGGGGTAATAACCCCGTCAGTTCAAGCTGCCTATGATGTCAGGATTCTCAGAGTAACATATACACAATTTTCTTATTTTTTTTGCATTTTATGGGATGAAAAAAAAAAATCACGTGTGTCAATTTTAAGAAATTTTTTGGGTATTGTATCTCGTATCATAAAATTATCCATTGTGAAAATATAATCTGTATACATTAAACCCGAAAATAGGAGCTTTACGACGTTTCGGTCCGACGGGCCTTTTTTCAAATGGACCAAACGCTCGTCTCCCCTTTTCCCCTCTCTCTCTCTCTCTCTCTCTCCCTCTCTCTCTCATGTGGTAGTCACGAAAGCGCTTGGAATTCTTCTA
>WNWK01049329.1:0-13243 GCA_009830355.1 Cherax destructor
ATATATGTAGCCCCTCTATAAACATGTACATCCTGAAGTCTACTCAACAGTCTTTTATCTACCAATACATAGTCCAACAAACTACTGTCATTACGCCCTACATCATATCTTGTATACTTATTTATCCTCTTTTTCTTAAAATATGTATTACCTATAACTAAACCCTTTCTATACAAAGTTCAATCAAAGGGCTCCCATTATCATTTACACCTGGCACCCCAAACTTACCTACTACACCCTCTCTGCATGTTTCTCCCACTTTAGCATTTAGGTCCCCTACCACAATTACTCCTCATTTGGTTCAAAAGTTCCTATACATTCGCTTAACATCTCCCAAAATCTCTCTCTCCTCTACACTCCTCTCTTCTCCAGGTGCATACACGCTTATTATGACCCACTTTTCGCATCCGACCCTTATTTTAATCCACATAATCCTTGAATTTACACATTTATATTCCCTCTTTCCTTCCATAACTGATCCTTCAACATTATTGCTACCCTTCCTTAGCTCTAACTCTCTCAGATACTCCTGACTTAATCCCATTTATTTCTCCCCACTGAAACTCGCCTACCCCCTTCAGCTTTGTTTCGCTTAGGGCCAGGACATCCAACTTCTTTTCATTCATAACATCGGCAATCATCTCTTTCTTATCATCCGCACTACATCCACGCACATTCAGACAACCCAATTTTATAAAGTTTTTCTTCTTCTCGTTTTAGTAGATTTGTACAGGAGAAGGGTTACTAGCCCATTGCTCCCGGCATCTTAGTCGCCTCATACGACACGCATGGCTTACGGAGGAAAGATTCTTTTCCACTTCCCATGGACAATAGAGTAAAAAAAAAGAACAAGAGCTATTAAGAAAAAGAAGAAAAACCTAGATGTGTGTATGTATATATATGCACGTGTATGCCAGTGTAGTGTGACCTAAAGTGTAAGTAGAAGTAGCTAGATATACCTGTTATCCAGCGTGTTTATGAGACAGAAAAAAGACACCAGCAATCCTACCATCATGTAAAACAGTTTCAGGTTTCTGTTTCACAGTCACCTGGCAGGACGGTAGTACCTCCCTGGGTGGTTGCTGTCTACCAACCTACCTACCTACTACCTTGCAACTAGTGTTGCAATAACAGTTTATATGGTCATTAGATGAGTTACAAGGAGCACAAGGCTACATGAGAATGGATTTCTTTATTTGGTAATGCTGTGGGAACAAAGTTAAATTAGGTTGTATTAATTATAACAGGTTTATTCATTATGAGATATAACGGGTTTATACATTATAAGGTATAAGTTTCAACATTTGTACTAGATTGTTTGATAAATTATTTTTCTTTGAGCAATTATTAAGGGGTTTTGAGGCTAGGGGAGTAACACAGTGAATAATGTTATTTTGAGGCAGTGTAAAGTTATTTAATAACTTTGTAGGTAATGTAAAGTAGTGGGTATTTAGTTTTTTGTGAGTAGGTGTTTTTTTTAACAGAGTTTTGAAGTGATGTACAGACCGGGTTTCTTTGGTAACCATAGGTAATAAATTCCAAATTTTTGGGCCTTTAATGTGCATTGCGTTTTTGCATAGTGTGAGGTGGACGCGGGGAACATGGAAGAGTGATCTAAGAACATAAGAACATAAGAAAGGAGGAACACTGCAGCAGGCCTGTTGGCCCATACTAGGCAGGTCCTTCACAATCCGTCCCACTAACAGAATATTTGCTCAACCCAATTTTCAAAGCTACCCAAGAAATAAGCTTTGACAATTCTACCCACTCATGCGCGAGTCCCACTCAAATCCAACCCCTCTCACTCATGAATTTATCCAACCTAAATTTGAAACTACCCAAGGTCCTAGCTTCAATAACCCTACTAGGCAGACTGTTCCACTCATCAACTACCCTATTTCCAAACCAATACTTTCCTATATCCTTTCTAAATCTAAACTTATCTAACTTGAATCCATTATTGCGGGTTCTCTCTTGGAGAGATATCCTCAAGACCTTATTTAAGAACATAAGAACATAAGAATGGAGGAACACTGCAGAAGGCCTACTGGCCCATACAAGGCAGGTCCTTATCAAAACCACCACTACCTAAGAATTTACTCCTGTACTCACGACACTAATCAAACCCAGCCCCTCCCACTCATATATTTGTCCAATCTCTTTTTAAAGCCACCCAAGGTCCTAGCCTCTATCACCCTACTCGGAAGATTGTTCCACGCATCTACAACTCTGTTCGAAAACCAGTACTTGCCTATGTCCTTTCTAAATCTAAATTTATCCAATTTAAATCTGTTATTTCTGGTTCTTACTTGGTTCGATATCCTCAGTATTTTATTAATATCTCCTTTGTTTATGCCCATCATCCACTTGTACACCTCGATGATATCTCCCTCATTCTACGTCTCTCCAGAGAGTGGAGATTCAATGCTCTAAGTCTATCTTCATACGGAGATTTCTTATACTGTAAATCATTTTAGTCATTCTTCTTTGTATGTTCTCCAATGAATCTATATCCATCCTGTAGTAAGGAGACCAAAACTGAGCTGCATAATCCAAATGAGGTCTCACTAGTGATGTATAGAGCTGTAAAATAACTTTTGGACTTCTGTTGCTTATACTTCTTGAAATAAATCCTAGTAATCTGTTAGCCTTATTGCGCACACTTAGGCATTGTTGTCTTGGCTTTAGATTTCTTCTTACCATGACTCCCAAGTCTTTTCACATTCTGTATGATCAAGCTCAACTTCACCTAGTTTATAAATTCGAGGGATATTTTCATTACCAACGACTAGCACCTTACACTTATCCACATTGAACTTCATCTGCCACTTTTCAGACCAAGACATTAATTTATCCAAATCCTCCTGGAGTTCATTGGTATCCTCCTCAGAATGAATTATACGGCCTATTTTGTATCATCAGCAAATTTACTCATGTCACTTGCAATTCCTTCATCAAGGTCATTTATGTAAATTATGAACAACAATGGGCCCAAAACTGATCCTTGTGGAACGCCACTGGTGACAAATCCCCATTCAGATTTGACCCCATTAATGGAAACTCTGCTTTCTATTGGTAAGCCATGCCTCTATCCATGCTAGAACTTTACCTCCTATACCATGAGCTGCCACCTTTCTTAAGAGTCTCTTATGAGGTACTCTATCGAAGGCCTTACTGAAATCCAAGTAAACTATATCATATTCTTTATCACTGTCTACTGCCTCAAATGTTTTATTGAAAAACGTCAGTAAATTTGTCAGGCAGGAACGACCTCTCGTAAACCCATGCTGAGATTCATTAATCAAATTATGTTCTTCAAGGTGACTTCTGATAATATCAGCTATAATTGATTCTAATAATTTGCCTACTATAGACGTGAGGCTTATTGGACGGTAATTTGATGGACTGGACTTATCCACTTGTATACCTCGATCATGTCTCCCCTCATTCTACGTCTTACAAGTGAATGTAATTTTAGGGTCTTCAATCTTTTTTCGTAAGGAAGATTTCTAATGCTATGTATTAATTTAGTCATTCTACGCTGAATGTTTTCTAACGAATTTATGTCCATTCTGTAATATGGAGACCAGAACTGAGCTGCGTAATCTAGGTGAGGCCTTACTAATGATGTATAAAGCTGTAATATAACCTCTGGACTTCTGTTGCTAACACTTCTTGATATAAATCCCAGTAATCTATTTGTCTTATTACGTACGCTTAGGCATTGCTGTCTTGGTTTAAGGTTGCTGCTTACCATCACCCCCAAGTCCTTCTCGCAATCTGTATGGCTAAGTTCTACGTTATTTAACTTATAAGTGCTTGGGTTATGGACACTCCCGAGCTTCAGAACCTTGCATTTATCTACATTGAACTGCATCTGCCACTTTTCTGACCACGAATTAAGTTTGTCTAAATCTTCCTGAAGTTCTATGACATCTATGTTTGAATCAATTATCCTACCTATCTTCGTGTCGTCGGCGAATTTGCTCATATCACTAGTAATTCCCTAATCAAGGTCATTGATATATATTATAAATAACAATGGGCCTAAGACTGATCCCTGTGGAACACCACTTGTTACAAGTCCCCATTCGGATTTAACCCCATTTATGCACACTCTCTGCTTCCTATTGGTGAGCCATGACTCGATCCATGACAGCACTTTTCCCCCAATGCCATGAGCTGCCACTTTCTTTAACAGTCTCTGGTGCGGTACTCTATCAAAAGCCTTACTAAAGTCTAAATAAACAATATCGAATTCTTTATCGTGATCAACAGCCTCAAAAGCTTTACTGAAGAAGGTTAATAAATTAGATAGGCAGGAACGGCCCTCGTGAATCCATGCTGGGTATCATTAATCAAATTATGGTTATCTAGATGGCTTCTAATAATATCAGCTATAATTGACTCTAGTAATTTGCCTACAATTGAGGTCAGGCTTATTGGGCGGTAGTTTGACGGTAGTGACTTGTCCCCTGCTTTAAAAATAGGAATTACATTAGCCATCTTCCACATATGAGACACTACACCTGTTTGAAGAGATAAATTAAAAATGTTAGATATTGGTTCACAGAGTTCCATTTTGCATTCCTTAAGACCCTTGCAAAAGCTCATCAGGACCTGGCGATTTATTTTGTTTCAGTCGGTCCAGCTGTTTCATAATCATTTCGCTAGTGACTGTGATATTACATAATTTATCTTCTTCTGGGCTTCTGTAAAATTAATTACTGGGATATTATTAATGTCTTCCTGTGTGAAAACCGAGAGAAAATAATTATTAAAAATAGAGCACATATCATTCTCCTTGTCAGTAAGATGCCCAAAGTTATTTTTAAGGGGACCTATCTTATCCCTAACTTTTGTTCTATAAACCTGGAAAAACTTTTTGGGTTAGTTTTTGAATCCCTAGCAACTTTAATTTCATAGTCCCGTTTAGCTTTTCTTATTCCCTTTTAACGTCCCTCTTAATGTCAGTATACTGATTTATAAGATGACCCTCACCTCTTTTTATGCGCCTATAAATTCCTTTCTTCTGCCCTAAAAGATATTTGAGCCTATTATTCATCCATTTTGGGTCATTTCTACTTGATCTAATTTCTTTATACGGGATAAATGTTCTTTGGGCAGCCTGTATAGTGTTAAGAAAACTGTCATATTGATACCTCTCTTCTTCACCCCAGTCCACAGTTGATAAGTGTTCTCTAAGTCCATTAAGTGTTGCATATGTGTCTAATTTACCCTACCATAATCTGCTAAGCGAAAATCTGGGACCATTACTGAATTATCCCTACTATCATACATCCATTCAATGCTAAAGGTAATTGACTTGTGGTCGCTTGAGCCGAGTTCCTCTGTAATTTCTAAATTATTAACAAGGGTTTCCTTGCTTGCCAGAACCAAGTCAAGTAGGTTATTTCCCCTTGTAGGTTCTGTTACAAACTGCTTCAAAAAGCAATCCTGAACTACTTCTAAAAAGTCGTTAGATTCTAAATTCCCTGTCATGAAATTCCAATCAATCTGACTAAAGTTAAAGTCCCCTAGAATTACTACGTTATCGTGTCTTGTGGCCTTAACAATTTCCTCCCAAAGTAGTCTCCCTTGTTCCCTATCTAACTACGTTATCGTGCATTGTGGCCTTAACAATTTCCTCCCATAGTAGTCTCCCTTGGTCCCTATCTAAGTTTGGGGGACGGTATATCACACCTAAAATCAATTTTTCATGCCCCTCTGAAAATTCTATCCAGACAGTATCTGTATGTGTTAATTCAGACTTTATACCCATTTTTATACAACAATTTAAATGATCACGGACATAGAGTGCCACCCCACCCCCCTTCCCGATACTTCTGTCTACTTGGAACAATTTAAAACCCTGAATGTAACATTCGGCAGGCAAGTCCCGATTTTTCATATTAAACCATGTTTCAGTTATTGCAAAAACATCAATATTACATGTACTTGCAACTACTCTCAACTCGTCCATCTTATTCCTAGCACTACGACTATTGGTGTAATATACACTTAAAGACCCTCCTTTCTCTTTACCCTTCCTGCTCATTTCTGTTTTTTCCTTATACCTATTACTGTCCTTGTCACCTAGTGACACTGGCTTTCCAATATCCACCTTATTCTGCCTATTACTAGTTCCCCTAGAATTTATAACATTACTACACTGGGACTTCACTGTTTTCCCCCCATAACCCATACCACTAACTTTTTCTAGTTTAAAGCCCTAACAGCTCCCTCCACTGCAGTTGCCAGTGCCCCCACCCCAGACCTAGATAAGTGAACCCCATCCCTGGCATACATGTCATTTCTGCCATAGAAGAGGTCCCAGTTGTCAATGAATGTTACTGCATTTTCCTTACAGTATTTGTCCAGCCAGCAATTGACACCAATTGCCCTGGACAACCATTCATTTCCAACTCCTCTCCTTGGCAAAATACCACATATGACAGGGTTCCCACCCTTCTTCCTAATTCTGTCTATTGCTGACCTATAGCTGCTAATCAGCTCCTCACTCCTACGTCTGCCAACATCGTTGCCTCCAGCACTGAGACAGATAATAGGATTGCTCCCATTACCTCTCATGATGTCGTCCAGACGGCTAACAATATCCTTCATCCCAGCCCCAGGATAACACACCCTCTGCCTCCTATTCCTATCCTTAAGACAAAATTCCCTATCCATAAACTTAATCTGACTATCCCCAACTAAAACAATGTTCTTACCTCGACTGGTGGTGTGCATGACGTTCTCGACGGTCTTTGTAGAGATGGTCTTCGCTGGGATGTCTTCACATTCGTCTGATAACAAGGAGAAAGAGTTGCTGGTTTTCACAGCAGTCTCCTGGACCTTCTTCAACTTCAGCTTCGTCCCTTCAGATTTGACTAGCATCCATTCGTTGGTCTGATCATCGGCGACATTGTTCTGGGGATAATCCTTGCATATACCCTTCAAACGTTGAATCTCTCTTCTAGCTTCCGTTAATTCCGCCTTCATTTGGAGATATAGCTGCTCGTAGTCGAGGGAAACCATCATCCAATCTCAGGTAGCTAATAACGGAAGCACAGCAAAGATGGTTCAGTCCACAGAGAGTACACAAGACACGTCTTCAAGTACACAAGACACGTCTTTTGTTGTGTTAGTAATGGTTTGAGGTGATTTATTGTTGTTGAGCCCTATGCACAGATTCCATAGGGGAGATAGGGGTAAATGAGTGAGTGATAAAGGGAAAGGAGAGCTGGTTGTGGAACATAGTACCGTATCTTGGATAGTATTCCTATGGTCTTGGAGACTTTCTTGGAAATTTGTTGTATATGTCTCTGAAATTTGAGGCCACTGTCAAGTGGATTTCTAAGAATTTTCCCTCTGTGAGTTTTGTGACAAGTAAAGTAAAGTAAAGTAAAGTAAATTTTATTTCATTGCAGATTGCAGATTACATAGGTATTGGTAATTACAATGTAAATTGAGTGCAAGGAGAGCCACTGACATGCCATGGCATTAGGGGCAGCTTAATCTAGTAACTTAAAGACTATGTACTTAATATTAGAGAAATTTATTGAGTTTATTCTAGTTAAAAATTGTTTTCAAAATTACAATATGATGAAATTTTACTGTTTAAATTATTATATGATGATATTAGATTGTTACAGGTGTTTAGATTCTCGAATGGTAATATGGAATTGAGATTATCTTAAGGAAAATAACATTGAGCATTTTTGACATTAACTTATAATATGAGTATTTAGTTTTAGGTGAGTAGGGGGTAACATAATAGTAACATATTATTAAAAATTGAGATTATCGTATAGGAAAGTAATAATGAGCATTTTTCAAAGTAGTTTATAGTATGATCATTTAGTTTTGGGTGAGTAGGTGGTTTTTGAGTTGAGTCTTAAATTGATTTTCAGACAAGATTATCTTAATATTTACTGGTAATGAATTCCAGATTCTGGAATTTTGAGCAGAGGGTTTATATTAGAGTGTAAAGTTTTATATATGTAGTAGGCACAAGAGTAAGTATGAATGTTCTTTACGGTGAGTAGTTTTAGACTTTTGAATATTGGTGGAGTATGCTGTCTAGAGTGGGAATTTATCATTCTGACTGCGGCCTTTTGTTGTGTTATGAGTGGTCTAAGGTGATTTAATGTTGTTGATCCCCATGCACAGATTCCATAGGTGAGATACGGGTGGATAAGTGAATGATATAGTGCAAGGAGAGCTGATTGAGGTACATAATAGCGTATCTTTGATAATATGCCTACTGTCTTTGAGATTTTCTTGGAAATTTGTTGTATGTGTGTTTGGAATTTAAGGCTACTGTCAAGGTGGATTCCTAGGAATTTTCCCTCTGTGAGTCTTGTGATGGGTGATCCATTGAGCGTTATGTTAAGTGGAACATTTGTGGCTTTGCTTCCAAACTGTATGAAGTAGGTCTTGTCAGTATTGAGAGTAAGCTTGTTAGTCGTCATCCATGTTGATATTTTCTGTAATTCGGCATTAACAGTGATGGCCAGTATAACTGGATTTGGGTGGGAGAAGACATATGTTGTGTCATCTGCAAATAAAATGGGTTTGAGTAGTTGTGATGCATTCGGTAGGTCATTTATGTAAATGAGGAATAGGAGTGGCCCCAGGACACTTCCTTGGGGGACTCCGACTGTAATTTGTTGTGTGGAAGAGTTCGCTCCATTTGTGTACACGTATTGGCTTCTGTTGGTGAGGTATGACTTTAGGTAGTTGAGTGGGTGCCCCCTTATACCATAATGTGCTAATTTTGTGAGCAGTAAATCATGGTCGACTGTATCAGTGATTTTCGTGTGAAAATTTGGGACTAGTCCTTCTAGGATTTTCCATGTGTATATTATCATAAGTATTATAAGTACGATAAAACACCTAAATTACTGGGAACAGTTGAAGTTCCTTGATTTGTATTCCCTGAAATGCAGGTGAGAAATATCCATGATAATATACACACAGAAAATCCTAGAAGGACTAGTCCCAATTTTTCACACGAAAATCACTCCCTAAGAAAGCAAAAGACTGGGCAGGAGATGCAACATCCCCCCAATGAAAAGCAGGGGCGCCACGAATACGCTAAGAAATAACACTATAAGTGTCAGGGGCCCAAGACTGTTCAATTGCCTCCCAGCATACATAAAGAGGATTACAAATAGACCCCTGGCTGTCTTCAAGAAGGCACTGGACAGACACCTAAAGTCAGTACCTGGCCAGCCGGGCTGTGGTTCATACATTGGTTAGCATGCTGCCAGCAGCAATAACGTGGTTGATCAGGCCCTGATCCACCACCGGCCAGAACCCGTCCTGGCAAACTTACATGAACATAAACATCTCTTTTGTGTTAGTGTGACTTTGTAAATGGTACAAGTCGGGCCGAAACGTCGTCGTAAGCTCCTCTCTCCTATGAGTCGGTTATTTGTGTATTAGTGAAAGGAATGTTGCATCCGTCTTCCTTGCTGAGCATAAAACAAATCAGTCTCTCCCAGACATTACGTTTGTCCGTTTATTTCGTCTGTAGTTGAACTTGAACTTGAATGATTCGCCGGTACATGTCCCGGCCCGGGCCTGGTGGCTAAAGCTCTCACTTCACACGGCGAGGGTCTGGGTTCGATTCTGTGTTCCCCATCAGTAAAATGGGTACCTGGGTGTTAGTCGACTGGTGTGGGTCGCATCCTGGGACAAAACTGACCTAATTTGTCCGAAATTCTCTGTATAACAAGCGGCTTTCTATAGAGTAGTATGTCATTGATGTCAACTAGGACTGTATACCTTGTACATGTACTTGTAGTAAATAAAGAAATTATTATTATATTATTATAGATGGTGACCCGGCAGTCTGTGTTACTGGGAACCCTGACATAGGTAGATGTAGCAGCCCAAGCACTAACTAACTCATAGGTAGATGTAGCAGCCCAAGCACTAACTAACTCATTCGGTGTGTAAGGGATGAGGGTGCGCGGTCTGAACACTCCTCTTACCCTTAATTCTATTTATATCCCTCCATGTCCGGCTAAGTGAACTGTGGGTACTGAGATCATTGATAAATGTTTCACAGTCTATATGCCGAAGCTATGGCATCCGCTCCCTGGCAGCAGCAAGGGCAGTTTGAAAGAGCTTCAGCATATCAGAGGTACGATTTTTTCTATAGGGTAGGCCTAGTCTCCGAGCAGTACGTTTGAATGTTCGAAGTTTAGGACTATGCACGGTAGTGGCAAAAACTTATGGACATGAAAAAATAAGATTTGTCCGGATTTTTAACCCGGAAGAGTGTTAACCACCCAGGATAACCCAATAAAATCAGTACATCATCAAGGACTGTCTGTCTCACTTCCATTGTAATCCCTTAATCTTGTCTCCCAGGATGCCACCCACACCGGTTGATTAACACTCAGGTACCTACTTATTGCTAGGCAAACATGGTCAGCAGGTGTAAGGAAACATCCCCAACATTTCCACTCATGCCGGGGATCGAACCACGGACACTCAGTGTGCGAGGTGAGAGCGTTGCCAACAGAGCCACAGGACACCATACTTAATGGTTATCCTAGGATTATATCGTGTAAGTTAGGTATAATAATGGTTATCCTAGGATTATGCTGCTCATTACATTTATGTACATATAAGATCACTGTCAAAATGTCTTATATTATTGTTTGAAAATCCTCCATAGTATCATAAATATCATATCATAAAAATCTTTGAAAGGGTTCTAAGAAGCAAGATCGCCACTCATACCCCTCAGTCACACAACCCGGGGCATCATGGGTTTAGAGCAGGTCGCTCCTGTCTGTCCCAACTACTGGACCACTACGACAAGGTCCTGGATGCTCTAAAAGACAAACAGAATGCAGATGATATATACACACACTTTGCAAAAGCCTTTGACAAGTGTGACCATGGTGTAATTGCACACAAAATGCGTGATAAAGGAATAACAGGAAAAGTTGGTAGATGGATCTATAATTTCCTAACAAGTAGAACACAAAGAGTAGTAGTCAACAGAGTAAAGTCTGAGGCGGCTACGGTAAAAAGCTCTGTTCCACAAGGCACAGTACTTGCTCCCATTTTGTTCCTCATCCTCATATCGGACATAGACAAGGATATCAGCCACAGTGCCGTGTTTTCCTTGCAGATGACACCCGAATTTGCATGATAGTGTCCTCCATTGAAGACACTGCAAGACTCCAAGCAGACATAAACCAAATCTTTAAATGGGCTGCAGAAAACAATATGAAGTTCAATGATGAGAAATTTCAATTACTCCAATATGGAAAACGTGAGGAAATTTAAATTTCATCGGAGTATTAAACAAATTCCAACCACACAATAGAGCGAAAAACTAATGTGAAAAACCTGGGAGTGATTATGTCAGAGGATCTCACCTTCAAGAACCATAACACTGTATCAATCGCATCTGCTAGAAAAATGACAGGATGATAATGAGACCCTTCAAAACCAGGGATGCCAAGCCCATGATGACACTCTTCAGGTCGCTTGTTCTATCTAGGCTGGAATATTGCTGCATACTAACTGCACCTTTCAAGGCAGGTGAAATTGCTAACCTAGAAAATGTGTAAAGAACCTTCATGGCACACATAACTGCGATAAACCACCTCAATTACTGTGAACGCTTGAAGTTCTTAAACCTGTACTCCCTAGAACGCAGGCGGGAGAGATACATTATTATATACACATGGAAAATCCTAGAGGAATTAGTACCAAACTTGCACACGAAAATCACTCCCTACGAAAGCAAAAGACTCGGCAGACGATGCAACATCCTCCCAAAGAAAAGCAGGGGTGCCACTAGCACGTTAAGAGACAACACAATAAGTGTCAGGGGCCCAAGACTGTTCAACTGCCTCCCAGCATACATAAGGGGGATTACCAATAAACCCTTGGCTGTCTTCAAGCAGGCACTGGACAGGCCCCTAAAGTCAGTACTTGACTAGCCGGGCTGTGGTTCGAACGTTGGACTGCGTGCGGCCAGCAGTAACAGCCTGGTTGATCAGGCCCTGATCCACCATGAGGCCTGGTCACAGACCGGGCCGCGGGGGCGTTGACCCCCGGAACTCTCTCTCCAGGTAAACTCCAGTAATGGACTATTGTTATTATGTACTGGAGTGCGGTAAAATTAATGAATTCAGAGACAACAAACTCAGAAATGTTCAAGAAATGGCAAAGTATTTTATCCACAGTAGTATAAGAACATAAGAAAGGAGGAACACTGCAGAAGGCCTGTTGGCCCATACTAGGCAGGTCCTTCACAATTAATCACACTAATAGAATATTTGCTCAACCCAATTTTCAATGCTACCCGAGCAATAAGCTTTGATAATTGTATTTACTCATGTGCAAGTCCCACTCAAATCCAACCCCTCTCACTCATGTATTTATCTAACCTAAATTTGAAACTACCCAAGATCCTAGCTTCAATAACCCTACTAGGCAGACTGTTCCACTCATCAACTACCCTATTTCCAAACCAATACTTTCCTATATCATTTCTAAATCTAAACTTATCTAATTTGAATCCATTATTGCGAGTTCTCTCTTGGAGAGATATCCTCAAGACCTTATTTATATCCCCTTTGTTAATACCCATCTTAAACTTGTACACTTCGATCATGTCTCCCCTCATTCTACGTCTTACAAGTGAATGTAATTTAAGTGACTTCAATCTTTCTTCATACGGAAGATTTTTAATGCTATGAATTAATTTAGTCATTCTACGCTGAAAGTTTTCTAACGAATTTATATCCATTCTGTAATATGGAGACCAGAACTGAGCTGCGTAATCTAGGTGAGGCCTTACTAATGATGTATAAAGCTGTAATATAACCTCTGGACTTCTGTTGCTTACACTTCTTGATATAAATCCCAGTGATCTGTTTGCCTTATTACGTACTCTAAGGCATTGCTGTCTTGGTTTAAGGTTACTGCTTACCATAACCCCCAAGTCCTTTTCGCAATCTGTATAGCTAAGTTATACGTTATTTAACTTATAAGTGCTAGGGTTATGGACACTATATTACCAATCAGGTAGTAGGTTGGAAATAAATGGTATAAAATACCGACACAATGGAAAAATAAACACATAAGCAGTATAATGTGATCCTTTATTGACAACGTTTCGCCCACGCAGTGGGCTTTATCGAGTCACAAACAGATCTACCTGGATAAAAGATAAATGAGTATTTATAGGATTTAGTCAGGTGGA
>WNWK01049330.1:0-13243 GCA_009830355.1 Cherax destructor
ATGTTTTTTTACTCCGGTCAGAAAATGTTGGAGTGCAAAGTGAACAGCGAGTTAACATCAATTTTCTTATGAAAGTGAAGAAATCTGCGACGAAACTTTTCAATTATTGACTGAGGCTTACAGTGAAGATTGCATGTCTCTGCAAAGCATTTTGAAAGGCACAAACGATTTTATGAAGGCAGAGAAAGCATGGAAGATGATAGCCCAGGCCGTCTACGTGAAGCAGTTACCGATGACAACATTGAAAAAGTGCGAGATGTGATTCGAAAAGACAGAAGATTAGGTGTTCGAGCAGTAGCTGAGAAAGTTCATTTGGAAAGGAAAGTGTTCGAAATATTCTGATGAAATGAAGACTTGAACATGAGTTTTGCAAAATTGGTTCCAAAAATGTCAGATGAACAAAAAGAACGTCGCAAGGAATTGTGTTGGGAAACAAAAACATCACTGAGCAAGCGTCCTCCGTGTTCCCCAGACCTGGCGTCCTGCGTCCTGCTTCCTGCGTCCTGCCACTTCTTCCTCTTAACAAAAATCAAGTCGATACTCTAAGGAACCCATTTATTTTGTTGGTAGAAGATGTGAAAGAAAAGGACGGTGATCCTTTGACCGTTGGCACCATCGTATGCAGCTATGTGTCAACGCTTTGACCGTTGGCACCATCGTATCGCTGTGTGTCAACACCCGACCGTTGGCACCATCGTATGCGGCTGTGTGTAAACAGCTTCGACCGTTGGCACCATCGTATGCAGCTGTGTCAAGCTTTGACCGTTGGCACCATCGTATGCAGCTGTGTGTCAACAGCTTGACCGTTGGCACCATCGTATGCAGCTGTG
Source organism: Cherax destructor (assembly GCA_009830355.1). Lineage (NCBI taxonomy): Eukaryota > Metazoa > Arthropoda > Malacostraca > Decapoda > Parastacidae > Cherax > Cherax destructor. Next base: position 831 of record WNWK01049330.1, read on the forward strand.
TGTCAACACCTTTGACCGTTGGCACCATCGTATGCAGCTGTGTGTCAACAGCTTCGACCGTTGGCACCATCGTATGCAGCTGTGTGTCAACAGCTTCGACCGTTGGCACCATCGTATGCAGCTGTGTGTCAACAGCTTTGACCGTTGGCACCATCGTATGCAGCTGTGTGTCAACAGCTTTGACCGTTGGCACCATCGTATGCAGCTGTGTGTCAACAGCTTTGACCGTTGGCACCATCGTATGCAGCTGTGTGTCAACTCAAGGTGATCCTTGTTGATTTTCTTAATTTGTAAAATAAAAAGTTACAGACACAGTCTGATTTTTGTGTCGGGCCTCATAGATGCCCGAGCTCTGTGCCTGTGCTAGTCTGTGTCTTTGTCTATGTATTTTAGCTGCCTGTGTCCCGTACCTCGATCGCTAGCGCACTCAGCTCACACACTGAGTTCGAATCTCCGGTATGATTGGGAGACATTAGGACGTTTTCCATAAGACGCCTCTGTTCACCCATCAGTATAAAATGGGTACCTGGGTGTTAGTCGACTGGTGTGGGTCGCATCCTGGGATAAAACTGATCCAATTTGCTCGAAATGCTCAGCATAACAAGCGCTTACTATATAGTAGTATGTCATTGATGTCAGCTATGGTCTGTATACCTTGTACATGTACTTGTAGAAATAAAGATATTATTATTATTATTATTATTATTATTAATTATTATTATTATTATTATTATTATTATTATTGTGTACCTATCGCTCTAGGAACTTTGTGGCTATGAATTTACAAAGCTCAGATATTACTATATCATATTTGAAACCAAGTTGACATGTGTACATTTCAGGGCTCTTTATCTCGACTCTGAAAGACCAATGCAAATATAAGGAAACCTATTTTGTCTGCTGAATTTGTCAATAATGGTCATGACTTTATTATTTATATATTGATTACATTCTGCAGATTATTTTTAAATTTCTTGATACTTTGATGATAAGAATAGAGTGGGAAATATTGAGGTAATATAGAGCAACATAAAAATATTGTGGGTAGAGAGTCAGAAAGAAGTAAGAAAGATTAAGTAGCCTAACAACTTTGGTGAGTTTTAAAAGTGGTTTTTGTTACATAGTGACGTGTGTAATATTGTTACTGTGGTACTTAACGTTCATTTTGTCAGTCACCAAATGGGATGTCCTTGATTGCAAGTGCCACAGTCACCCATTATTGTGTGTGATCTTTGTTGTGTGATCTTTATAGTGTGATCTTTATTGTGTGATCTTTTAGCAACTCTTGACGCAATTACATTTATCATCACCTCTCACGTGAATTCCTTACCAGGCAGTATAGCAACGCCGAGCAGGATGACCTGTGGCTGCACATGACCGAGGCAGCGCTCGAGGACGACAGTCTGCCTCAAACACTCACTGTGAAAGCCATCATGGATAGCTGGACGTTACAGGCAGGATACCCTCTCATTTCTCTCACTAGAATGCACGACTGCTACTCTCACACAGGTTGGTATCACAAACCTATACCGAGTAATACTTCATTTCGTCTAATAAATTGAAGCTATCTGCGACTCCTTGGATCAAAATTAATTGTCTTCCATTCTTCAAAGACTGTTGATCCCCACAGTTTTGTCACTTTTCCATAAATATAACAAAAACTCAACATCAACATCAACAACAAAAGTTTTAAGCACCATTCACACCCATTATTAATTGTAATTTATTCTTTTTATACAAAACCTTATAAATGCACCTTTTCGTTTTCTCTCTTCACATCGCATTACACTCTGTCTTCTTTCCTTTTCAGAATGTATTCTATCTAGAAGAAGGAGAAAATAAAAGAGTAGACACCACGATGGTGGGTTCCTATTTCCTATACCACTCAGAACAAGTTGGACTTCCAAAACACGCAGCCCAAATTCTGGATGGCTCCAGATAATCAATCTTTAGAAATAACAGGTAAACTATTGTGTAAATATATCGTCAAAATAAAAGGGATTAGGATGGGGGTATGGAAGGATGGGGGTATGGAAGGATGGGGGTATGGAAGGATGGGGTATGGAAGGATGGGGGTATGGAAGGATGGGTGTATGGAAGGATGGGGGTATGGAAGGATGGGGGTATGGAAGGATGGGGGTATGGAAGGATGGGGGTATGGAAGGATGGGGGTATGGAAGGTTTACATTTTTCTTGTGGTCTTTGACAACTAAGTTGAGTGGTCTTCACTACCAGGTTCACTGCATCTTCACAACTAGGTTGTAAGTGGTCTTGCGACCATGCTGTAAGTGGTCTTGCGACCATGCTGTAAGTGGTCTTGCGACCATGCTGTAAGTGGTCTTGCGACCATGCTGTAAGTGGTCTTGCGACCATGCTGTAAGTGGTCTTGCGACCATGCTGTAAGTGGTCTTGCGACCATTCTGTAAGTGGTCTTGCGACCATGCTGTAAGTGGTCTTGCGACCATGCTGTAAGTGGCCTTGGTCAGGTTGAGTGTGGTCTTGAATAATGTTAAGCTTACCCGTGCTGCAATAACAGTAACCATGGCTATGGCAATAGTAGCCCGTTGCTGGCAATTGCCACAACAGGTTCTAAAACGATTAAATTATAAACACCAACTATAACAAAAGTTGAAGAACGAACTGCAGCAGATACAGGAGTAGGAGCAGCAAAGCCGAAAATGGAATCAGAATTCTTTAAGTTATAGCTGCCAGACACCGCAAAATCTGCATTAAAAGTAGTCTTCCTGCACTAATATAAATATTAAAGAAATTCTCAGTAAAAACGCTACATCAGCAACCCGATAAGTGGATAATTTTTTTTCTTCGAACTTTAGCTGATTTGTAAATCTTTAAACCAATTACTGAGCAAAATTATCCAAATCGATCCTCTCAGACATTTCCAAATTCGGTTTGTTTGCAGAGTTTATGAATTTTGAATTTTCTCAAATAATCTGAAGGCTCTGAATGTCTGTTTTGCCTTGAATTTCAAGATCACTCATGTGTTTCTTCATTGGACTGGAATTATTTAAAAGTGCCTTTGGTGTTCAAGCAATTTTAGTGAGTGAGGAAATCTGCAATAATCATAAGTTTACAATTCCACAAAAGATTAGGTAATTCTTCGTAAGAATTTTTTATTTACGTATCAAAAGCAGAAGAATTTGATCCATTTAACAAATCTTTTATGGACAGAACCTAAATTAAGCCAACAAACATTATCGCATATATGTCGTCCTGTGATCATTGTCTTTTTTTTTCAAAGCACGTGCTGATATAAAAGTGAACTGCGTGCCACATTGGGCGCTCATTCCACAGGTACACTGTTACAATCCTAAGAGGCATATTAATCTTTTCTATTTATATTTCTCGTTAACTTCTAACAGAACTTCATAAAAACTACATTTTTTTTTTTATCCTTTACTTTCATCTTACTCTTTTAATTGTATTACATCTCATGATTTCTTATAAGAATACTGAAATGAAAGTCAGTGGACCAGATGCAGATAGGGGTCCTGGTGAAACAGGTATACACAAGACATGAGAATTCCATAGTTACAAAATAGCAATACTGCTGGAGATGGCAAAATATTAAATGATGCTTCGGGGAATAGAGTTTATATATTACCAGAAAAACTGGTGGGGGCACTGATGTTAGTACAGGTGCTATGGATAGTGGGAAGTCAGAAAAATTGCACCAGTAGGGAATGCAGCCACAAAAATTCTGGAAAACAGAGATCAAGTGTATACAAATTATATGCCTTGGGTATCTGGAGGCATGGAATATCTGGAAAAACAGGTAGGACATGCAACTTTGGCCATCCCGAAAAATATTGCACCCACATAACAACAGCAGAATGCAACTCTTCTTCTTATAATTTATTTCACCCTGAAATATGTCACTCGTCAGTCCATGAAAAACAATGCTAAAACACATACTGTCAGGCACACAGTCTAAAGGGGAAAAGAAGATACACATTACTCAGACTATGGGAAATAAACCAGGTTAGCCACAACCACTCCAGAGACAGAAGCTTTTTAGTGCCAGGAAGAAAAAAAGCTCGCAAGAAATGACAGAAATCTTACACCAACATGGAGCACTTCTGGAGTAGAGGCTGTGGAGAAATTTCTCCAGGAGGGGGGGTATCGGCCCCCTTCATCCCTTTCAGAATGAGGGACAGCCCTCTCAGAAAGGGCAGCGGCGTCTTGTTTGCTACTGCGTTAAGTAATTGGACACACATGTTTGCCAGTATGTACCTGACTAGACATGCCACTTCCTTGTAAGATACATCACGGCTGACCACTGTTGTATCTAGGACAGAGTTAATAAGAGACAATCGATCTCTTACAGCAGTTGGAAAATTAAGAAAATCCTACACCCACTTTAGTACCATGTTAAAGATAGCATACACAGTCGTCTAAGCCCAGACATCAAGAAATCAAACATTCTGCATTGTTTCCTGTAGAAGTTTGGCAAGCAAGAGAAACATGCTTGATCGACACTTCTTTTGTGTGTCGGATGACGCCCAGGTCACGCCAGCCAGTGGAGGGCCGGGGATTAAATTGCTTTTAATCCTGCCAGAGGGAACATTAATGCTGGGATAATGAATAAAGAACACTGTTCTGTGCATTTATGTGCATAAAAGACAATCCACATTAGCAGTATATTACAAAGAAGTGTAATTATTGTGAGATGAACAAATAGACAAATATTGAAGAACGTAGAGTGACATTGCGAGTGTAACAAAGTTCCAGACTAGGATGTGTGACATTCCTCAGAGATACTTCTTCAATCAAGACACCGGATACCTGTCGTATGGTGCAATCAACACCATAGCTCACGTTACGAGCAAGGTAGGTTTTGAACCGTCTTTTGACACAGGGGGACTGCGCAGTTCTTGTAGTCACAATGGGTTTGAAACTGTCCTATTGATGGCAGTGAGATGTGGACTTTTTAGCCCAACCAAGTTAGTATCCAGTATTGTTCAGTATTCAGTTACTGAATGTATATTGCTATATGCTCCTCAGGGGCAATTATTCACATATTTACTTTTTACTTACTTGTCCCCAACAGCTAGGTGGTAGTAGAACACACTGGGTCATATTGGAGGAACTTTCTGGTTGAAGCTGCAGAAAGTTGACCCAGCAACAAAGATAAGTACAGTATTTCATGTGTTCCTGTACAAATTGTTGGTGTTCTACAAATGTAATTTACCACAGTATTGGTCCTTCGAACCGGTTGAGTGGCCACATGGTGGTCCAAAGCCTTATACTACAGTGTATAAGTGTCCTTCGAAAAAAGCTGTAAAACTAGTGTTTTTACAAAAGAAATCAGAATATATGAGTCCCTCCAGGCTCACCAGCAGTCACCTGTCAGTCACCCAAAGAAAACGGGGTACCCAGTGGGCTGGCACTCACCCGCAAATCAACCACCCTCCACTCTCGTTCACTAATGCTGACACAGCGTGCGACTCAGATGACAGCAAGCTTGTCTCTGAATGTGTATACATACACACAGTATTTATAATGTTTATAGACACAAATTAAGAGAAGAAACTGTGTCTTATGTTTGTCTCATATATATTTAAGTAAGGAAGTTATATTAAGCTTAAACTTTCATATTAACAGCTGTGAACAGTAGTTTTTAAACACTCTAAGTGTGGTGCTAGGAATTATTCCAGTATGGCTTCAATGGACACCCAATTCAAATCTTTACAGATAAAAATTTCCCAATTTGAACATCTAATTTCAGTCTGTTTAGGGTTGACCCAAGAAACCAACATTGACTTTGATGATTTAGAAGCAAAACTGGAATTACTTAATCAACGTCTGGAAATCATTAATTCAAATTATGAGAAATATGAAAGTGAATTTCTAGAACCAAATCCATCTGAGGATGACATTAAAAATGCGTTGTGTACTTTTAGTGATCAACAATTAAGGTGGACAGGAGTACATGCTACCTACCGCAAAACTATGAAGAGTTTATTAGTGGGTTTCAGTCCTTAGTAAATTCATGTACTGACAGATTAGATAGCTAAATTCAACTATCTTAAATATCTTGTGAAAGGAGAACCCTACGAACTGATTAAATCATTTCCGGTGGTCAAAGGCAATTAGGCTCTAGCCTTACGTGTCTTAGCAGACAATTACTTTGATGCTGACAAAGCCAGGGTTAGACATGCAGTCTTAATATCAAGCTTGAAGCCACCCAAATATTGTTTTTCAGACTTACAGTCATTTAGGATCACATTAGACAATAGTCTCAGATATCTAGGTGTTAAATATGACCTAAGGCAATGTGATTGGTTTATCAGTGGTATTGTACAAGATAAACTGTCACCACAAACCATTGAACGTTTAAACATTATGTTCAATAAACGCTATTTCACTTGTGAAGAAATTAGCAATGGTTTACAAGCAATAGTTTCTTTCATGCAAGCAACGAGACAAGATGATAAATCCACAAATTCTACTGTGGATAATAAACCTTCAACTCAGTATATAAAGAGTATACCTACTCCCACTAAATCACAGAATGGGAAATCGCATGTAGGCACTTATCAAGATGTGAATACAACAGCCATTAAACAGACTGTCACACATAAACATACTCCAAAATGTGTACTTTGTGATGGAACACATTGGGCACAGTATTGTATTCAATACACAACAATGGAGGCATGGAAGCAACGTGCTCATCAGCTAAAAAGGTGCACTAAGTGTTTAAATGAACACAAGGGAGATAAATGCTCACTGAAGAAGTGTTTTAAATGAAAGGGTATGCATCATACAGCATTATGCCCAAGTACTTATGCTGAACAACAGACGACTTCCACAGAATCAGGAAGTCAACAAGCAACAGCATTAAATGTGAGAGATAAGTCTAAATCGACTACTCTCCCAATAGCTCGAGTAGAGTTATCCAATAAATTACACAAAACCAATGTGCTAACACTATTTGATCAAGGCTCACAAAGGTCCTTCATAAGAAGAACAGTGTTGCAGAAGCTGAATGAACAACCCCATGCCAAAATACAGTTAGATACAGCTGGGTTTTTCCGAAGTTCTGATAAGCAGACATATATATGACCTAGCCAGATTTACTGCTGGTCTAGGAAACAAGAAAAAGACAGTAGAAGCTGTGGTAGTCGATGATTTGCCTAAGTCAGTGCAAATCCGAGGATTAAAAGAAACAGTTAAAGCACTAAAGGCAGCCAAGGTCAAGTTAGCCTGTCCTGACATAAAGACGGACACAATTAGTCCAATTGATTTAATCATTGGAAGTGATTATTATCACTGTTTTGTGGAAAATATAGTAAGAAAACATGATGTTCACTTGCTGAAAACAGCTGGAGACCATATGATATGTGGTCCAATTCCCTCTCAAAGTGGGAAAGAAGCTGATATTGATTCAGTGGAAAATGTACTAGTTACAAGAATAACTGCTGATCATGTACCACAACAAAAATGATCATTACTGGAAGAAATGAATGAACCAGTTGATAAGTTGTGGGATTTAGATGCGATAGGTATTGATGTTAATAAACCAAGCCCACAGGAGTCTGAGACGCATTCTTCTCTTGGACTCTTGCAGTTCTGTGGCGGGTTGTACATTACAGCAATTACCACCTTATAGTCCTCAGACTGGATTGTTCCTACTATGTAGTCCCTTTCGCCCATTCCATCCATTTCCTCAAATCCTCTTCGTTTTTTAATGATCCACCCGGATTTGATATCGGGGTTATCATCCTGGTGAGTTTCGTTTCTGTGAGTGCTATTTTGTCTGGGGATGTCTCCTTGATTCTTTCATGCCACTCCTCACATTTCTTTGTTATTCCATCGTGTGCAAGTTTGGTACTAATCCCTGTAGGATTTTCCAAGTGTATATAATCATGTATCTCTCCCGCCTACATTCTTGGGAGTACAGGTTGAGGAACTTCAAGCGTTCCCAGTAATTGAGGTGGTTTATCGCAGTTATGCGTGCCATGAAGGTTCTCTGCACATTTTCTAGGTCAGCAATTTCACCTGCCTTGAAAGGTGCAGTTAGTGTGCAGCAATATTCCAGCCTGGATAGAACAAGCGACCTGAAAAGTGTCAACATGGGCTTGGCATCCCTGGTTTTGAAGGTTGTCATTATCCATCCTGTCATTTTTCTAGCAGATGCGATTGCTATGGTGTTATGGTCCTTGAAGGTGAGATCCTCTGATATGATCACTCCCAGGTCTTTGACATTAGTTTTTCGCTCTATTGAGTGGTTGGAATGTGTTTTGTACTCCAATGAGATTTTAATTTCTTCACCTTTTCCATATCTGAGTAATTGAAATTTCTCATCATTGAACTTCATATTGTTTTCTGCAGCCCATTTAAAGATTTGGTTTATGTCTGCTTGGAGTCTTGCAGCAGTGTCTTCAACAGTAGACACTGTCATGCAGATTCGGGTGTCATCTGCAAAGGAAGACACGGCACTGTGGCTTATATCCCTGTCTATGTCCGATATGAGGATGAGGAACAGGTTGGGAGCAAGTACTGTGCCTTGTGGAACAGAGCTTTTCACTGTAGCTGCCTCAGACTTTACTCTGTTGACTACTACACTTTGTGTTCTACTTGTTAGGAAATTATAGATCCATCTACCAACTTTTCCTGTTATTCCTTTATCACGCATTTTGTGTGCTATTACACCATTGTCACACTTGTCAAATGCTTTTGCAAAGTCTGTGTATATAACATCTGCATTCTGTTTGTCTTCTAGAGCATCCAGAACCTTGTCGTAATGGTCCAGTAGTTGGGACAGACAGGAGCGACCTGCTCTAAACCCATGCTGCCCTGGGTTGTGTAATTGATGGGTATCTAGATGAGTGGCGATCTTGCTTCTTAGAACCCTTTCAAAGATTTTTATGATATGGGACGTTAGCACTATTGGTCTGTAGTTCTTTGCTATTGCTTTACTGCCCCCTTTGTGGAGTGGGGCAATGTCTGTTGTTTTTAGTAACTGTGGGACGACCCCAGTGTCCATGCTCCCTCTCATAGGATGTTAAAAGCACGTGATAGGGCTTCTTGCAGTTCTTGATGAACACGGAGTTCCATGAGTCTGAGCCTGGAGCGGAGTGCATGGGCATGTAATTTATTGCCTTTTTGAAGTCATTTGGCGTCAGGGTAATGTCAGATAGGCATGCGTCTGCCAAGTTCTGTGGCACTCTCATAAAAAATTCATTTAGGTCTTCGACTTTCAGTCTGGTTAGCGGCTCGCTAAATACTGAGTCATACTGGGACTTTAGTAACTCACTCATTTCCTTGCTGTCATCTGTGTAGGACCCATTCCGTTTAAGTAGGGGCCCAATACTGGATGTTGTTCTCGACTTTAATTTGGCATAAGAAAAGAAATACTTTGGGTGTCTTTCAATTTCATTTATGACTTTTAGTTCTTCCCGTGTTTCTTGATTCCTGTAAGATTCCTTTAGTTTTAATTCGATGTTTGCTATTTCTCTGACCAGTGTCTCCCTACGTATTTCAGATATATTGGCCTCTTGTAGCCGCTCCGTTATTCTTTGCCTTCGCCTGTATAGGGAGCGCCTCTCTCTTTCTAGTTTACATCTTCTCCTCCTTTTCCTTAAGGGAATTTGCCTTGAGCAAACGTCAAGTGCCACAGAGTTAATTTGCTCTAGACATAGGTTAGGATCCGTGATGCTTAGGCTATCTTCCCAGTTTATATCATTTAGGACTTGGTTTACTTGGTCCCACCTTATGTTTTTGTTATTGAAGTTGAATTTGGAGAAGGCTCCCTCGCGGCTGATCACATTTTGTCGATCTGGGGCTCCCCGCATACATGTCTGGACCTCTATTATGTTGTGATCTGAGTATATTGTTTTTGATATGATGACATTTCGTATCAGATCATCATTGTTGGTGAATATGAGGTCCAGCGTATTCTCTAATCTTGTAGGCTCTACTATTTGCTGGTTTAAGGTGAATTTGGTGCAGAGATTTAAAAGTTCATGTGTGTGCGAGTTTTCATCTGAGCTGCCTCCTGGTGTTATCTCTGCTACCACATTGTTTGCAATATTCCTCCATTTTAGATGCCTTAGGTTGAAATCCCCAGGAGCAAGATGTTGGGGGCAGGAGCTGGAAGATTTTCCAGACAGTGGTCAATTTTCAGAAGCTGTTTCTGGAATTGTTGAGACGTTGCATCCGGAGGCTTGTATACAACCACGATGACCAGGTTACACAACTGTCGCATCAACACTAGTAAGTAAGCTAGTACCAGCTGCATCAAATATCTTTAACACAGACTATGATAAGTTTAAAACATAGTATACCAATAAAGGGGTAACTCCAAACAGTTGTCGACTAGTAAGTGTATCTCATGACTTCGTGCAAAAAGAACTAAGCAGGTTAAGCCCAACTAAGAGCACCGGCCCAGATAACATCCCGTCTAAGTTCCTAAATGATGGTGTCTCTGAACTGGCAATCCCCATTGCTCACATAATAAATTTGTCCATCACCACTAATACAGTACCAGAGGGGTTCAAGGAGGCCAGAGTTACTCCTATCTTCAAGAAAAATAGTAGGTCTGATGTCAGCAACTATAGGCCTGTTAGTATACTCAGTGTAATATCCAAAATTCTAGAGAGGGCGGTGTACTGTCAAGTAGTTAAGTATCTTAATGACAACAACATTCTTCATAGTTACCAATCAGGCTTCAGGAGCTCTTACTCAACCGACACCTCCTAATTAATCTGATGGATTACATGAGAACTGAAATGTCGATAGGGAACCTCATAGGAATGGTAACTTTAGACTTGCAAAAGGCCTTCGATACTGTCAACCACAATGTATTTTGTAAGAAACTTCAAGCTATCGGCATAGGTTCCATAGACTGGTTTAAGTCCTATCTTAACAATAGGAAACAAATTGTCAAAATCAACAAAACAGAATCAGAACCACTGCCGATAGCATGTGGAGTTCCCCAAGGTAGTATTCTGGGTCCCTTATTATTCCTGTGTTATGTAAATGACATGCCGATCAGTGTCAAGTGCAAACTCCTACTGTATGCGGATGACAGTGCTCTGTTAGTGTCAGGTAAAGACCCACAAGATATAGCTAATGTATTGACACTGGAACTGGAGTCCTGTAGCAAATGGTTAGTAGACAACAAACTATCGTTACACCTCGGGAAAACAGAAGCCATACTTTTTGGCACGAAATATAAACTGAGAACGGTAAATAATTTTAATGTCCGGTGTAATGGGGAATCCATCACTTCAGTTTCCTTAGTAAAATATCTGGGAATCCCCTTTGACCCATGCATGTCAGGAGAATTGATAGGGAACAGTGTGGTAAAGAAAGCGAATGTTAGACTGAAGTTCCTCTACAGACAAGCACAGTGTCTACCTACTGAGGCTCGCAGGACCCTATGTCTAGCCCTTATACAATGTCATATGGACTATGCTTGCTCTTCATGGTACTCTGCCTTGACAAAAAAACTGAAAGATAAACTGCAAATCACCCAGAACAAAATGGTAAGATTCATCCTGGACCTGGGTCCAAGAGAGCATGTAGGCCAGGATGAATTACAACAATTGGATATGCTGAATATTGAAGACAGAGTAAAACAACTTAAATTGAATCAAGTTTATAAAATTGCTCACAAACAGTGTCCAGAATATCTTGCTGCCAATTTTGTCAAGGCTGGGAACCAAAGCAGTCATAGTACTAGGGGGAGAAAACACAACTTTGTAGTACCCACAGTCACCTTTTACTGTACAGCAATAAAGAAATGGAACAGACTGCCTGCACATGTCAAAGCCAGTCATAGCATGAGCCAGTTCAAGAAGAGAGCCAAAAGGTACCTAATGTATAATATTAAGGTATTAAATGGACCCCAATGGAAATAAGTCACTCTGTCTGACTTTTTTGGGTAATCCTAGGGTTTCTTCACATATGCTGCTATGTATGATAATCTATGTAACTGTATTTGTGTATACCTGAATAAACTTACTTATCGAATCGAATCGATATGGCCGAAGAATCGACGAGATGGGGAAGGAAGAAGGAAGGGGAAGGATGGAAATGTTGGAAAAGGATGGGATGGTGGAGGAGAGGAGGATGTGAAGATCAGTGGCCCAACCACTGTGGAGCAAGTGGTACTGACGTACTGCAGGTCTTGATGGCGAGTAGTCAGGAACAGCAGGGTGGCACCTAGAAAGGTGCGGTGATGGCAGAGGCAGGCAGGCAGGCAGGGAAGGTCAGCAGTCAAGTGTTGAGTCTTCAATTAATCATTTTTCCGTTTTCAAATGAGTTGTACTGCTTACGTGTGAGGTGATCCACCTGAAATTGATAGTCGCTTTTATGGTTGGCGAGGGTGATGAGTACTACATGGAAGGAAAGCGAACGTCAGTACAGACGAACTTGGCAGTCCC
>WNWK01049331.1:0-13243 GCA_009830355.1 Cherax destructor
GGGAACGCTTGAAGTCCCTAGAACTGTACTCCTTAGAACGTAGGCGAGAAATACACATCATAATCTATACCTGGAGGATTCTAGGGGATTGGTCCCAAAACTGCACACCAAGCGATGACTACATTGAGAGAGAACTCAATAAGAAAGAGTAAAGGGATTATGACTCTTCGACACCCTTCATAAGGAGGATTACCAACAAACCAAGAGAAAACTTGACAAGATTCCTCAAAACAGTTGCTGATCAGCCGGGTTATGGTGGGTGCTAACAGCTTGGTCTATTAGGCCAGCAAGCAGGAGGCTTGGATAAACTCTAGGTACCCCCTCAGCCAGGGCACGATACCCTTCAGTGCTTGAGAGTTGCTATGTCATATTACCGAAATTAATTTATACACAACTACAAGCCTCCAATCGAGGAACTCTTTATTTAATGGTAATTATGACATTATTAAATTGACATCTTGTGACACCTTTTGTGACTCAAAAGTATCAGTAATTTTTTAAGTAATTGTAACATGAAAGTCTAGCCAACCTAGTTTTGTAGTTGGTTGGAAATAATAATACTCTTATGGCAACAATTTTTATCAGCCAAGGAGTCTGCTGTGTTGGCGTCTCATGTCTTGTAGCACAACCATTATAATGCGTCTATATTATAATATACTAGTTAAATTCATCACAAATGGCCCAATGACTTCGTTGTTAATGATGAGATATGCGAATTCGAGATTGTATCCATTGTGGAAAAATGGTTTCCCAAGCAAAATGCATTATAGTTGTCCTTTGTTTTAATATTTATTATTATTACTGTATTATTTTAGAATCATGAAGGCGGTTGTAACTTCCTTATAAGATGCAGAACCATAATATGCTGTATCTAACTTAGGGTTTTAAGGTTTAAAGAATCCATTGTTGTTAATAGATTTGATCCATTAAATCCTTAGCTTCTAGATGACGGTCAACATGACGGCTAATATTTCCAACTTTTTTTTTCATTAAATAGTAAATATTTTGACCTTTCAGCTTTGTTTTCTTGAATATTGAAGAATATTATCTTTTTTTCAGGTTTGGAAGACGAGTGCTTTAAGCTTAGTTCATGCAAGTTGTCCGATCTCAGAAGGAAGGTTTGAAGATGAAGATGACGTATTTCAAGTTGGTCAGAAGGTCGCCGATGGCATGAGTGCAGCAAGTGTTCAGAGGTGATAGCACTGTTGTGACGGCTGGCTGTAAGATACACTTGGACTGTCGTAAACTATACTTGGACTGTCGTAAACTACACTTGGACTGTCGTAAACGATACATAAATCAACATGGCATTGAGAATCAACAGAAGAAAAGCGGTTCCTCCAAGCTCTCACTGTGTGTGTCTACTGGGCCTTTCAACAGAAAGTCTGATTGCCTTTTCTGCGAGACTTAGGTTGCCCTTGGAAATTCAGACTACAGCTACGTCAAGACAGACGTAGGTCGTTTACTGTGAAGGGTGGATTGAATATTAGGGTGGAGAGCTTCATGCTGCTGACTGCATATACCACCATACATGCACTGTCAATCTTCCTAATGGATAAGATGCAACGCTGCAATTTCGAGGAGGAACAAATGCAAACCGCAGAAAATCTGGACGTCCTGAAGATGCTGATTAAGAGAAGACATTCTTCAGGATGTGTGCATATCTAGAGATGAATGATGAGGAACAGCTGACGATCTCAAACCTTCAGGGCGAAATGGAGGAGTTTCTGAATCGTGAGGATCCTTATGGTCACTACCATCTAAAGAACATACTAAATAGACAATAGGACTTCATCTATATTGCAGAGGGAATTGGCTTAAACAACATAGTGACATTTAGAGAAAACATCACACATAGGTCTTACTACAAAGAAGTACAACGAGAATATTATAATGAAGCACAAGAGTTATAACTGAGATGGCAACAAGGTTGATCACGAGCAATATCACTTCAAATGCATTTTCTATTCCTGAAACAAAGTGTCTGGAAAAAAAACGTAACAATGCAGCCAGTATTGGACAAGCCACGGTATATGCAGTAAGACCGCAGATGTCATAGCATGCATTACAGATTGGTCTAGCAGTTGGTAAATTAGACACATATGCAACACTTGGGTATCTTTATTGAGGAAACGTTTCGCCCCACAGTGGCTTCATCAGTCCATACAAAGGAGAATCGTGAAGAACAGGAGGAGTATGAGGTTGTCAGTCCCTCAATCTTGAGTCGATGTTGTCAGTCCATCAATCTTGAATAGAATACAACATATGAGCGTAGAGGAAGCTTATATACTGTAGACAGGAGAGGTGCAGCAGTTGTAGGAGGTGTCACATTTGTCCAATGTGGAAGTAGGTCGTGCCCAAGGAATAGGACAAATGTGACACCACCTACAACTGCTGCACCTCTCCTGTCTACAGTATATAAGCTTCCTCTACCTCATATGTTGATTCTATTCAAGATTGATGGACTGACATGACTGACAACCTCATACTCTCTTGTTCTTAGATTCTCCTTTGTATGGACTGATGAAGCCACTGTGTGGCGAAACGTTTCCTCAATAAAGATACCCAAGTGTTGCATATGTGTCTAATTTACCAACTCGTCGGTTCTCTGAACCATTCATTTACATCTGGTCTAGCAGTGCAGATGCATCACCTGTATGGGTAAATATTCCTCGTGGATACTTCATGAGATGGGATACGTCTCGTCGTACGGTGAAGTACTCTGCTTTGAAAAGAATGCTGCGAGTTGTGTCACACGAGATTTGTTAGTTGAAGACTTAGATGTAGAGGACTTGTCACTGCTATTTTCTGGTAACAATGTAGATCACGGTATTTTTACCATCGACGGTGAGGGTACATTCTACGGGATGGGTATGAAAGCCGCATTGACCCCAGAGAGGAAGGCGATGCATCATGTCAGTAGGCAAAACATTTCTGAACTTAACATAGTAGTGATGTCCAAAGGTGGCACCACAAAGTACCATTTCGCCACGCATGCTCTTCAAAACGTCACGTTTCAACAAATTCCCGGCTTCGAAAACTGTGAGACGAGGGACGATATCTTATGGGACCTTTCATTTCATGTCCAACAGCCAGCTCCAAATTGGCAGGGAATTATGCATATTATTCGTCAGGGATATGTACATCCCGGCCAGTCCTCCATACTGTATATGCCCTTGATCCATATGTATTTCGGTAACAAGACTTGTATTCTGTCCACGTTTGAGTTCCTGAGCAACCTGGCCCGCTGACACCATGTCTCTCCAGTAATAATATTTAATGGACCCTTGTACTGGAAAGCTAGTGAGACCATCAGTCATGCACAGCAGAGACATAGTCAATAAGAGATCATTCTAATGTTTGGTAGTTTCCACACATTTATGAATCTGCTTGAAGCAATACGTACACCGGTGGTGGTCACAGGACCTCCACCGGTGTACGTGGAGGCCCTGTGAATGGATTACCGTGCAAATGCTGTAGCGCATATGATACCGATAAATCAGATCCAAGGGCATTCCATGGCCATCTGGTGAACAAATATCTTCAGCCAAATGATTGTGAAATCTGTGTTAGATGAAAATCCTGGATTTGCTTCACTGTAGAGGAAGCTTAGAAAATGCATTCGTCCTTGTTGAAGAGTGACAACCATTAAAAGTCGTAACATCTACTATAGTCGCTAGGATTAGAGAGGAACTTGAGAAGACTAAAGCTAGGATATCAGCGGATGCTTGCTACTGCACAAGCACTGAAGACAATTAACTTGTACTCACATGTGATAAGAATGTTGCACCTGACTATTTGAAAATAGTACATTGCAATTGCGAAACTAGATGCAGTAATAACTCCTCCTTTTAGGGTGAAGTTGCAAAAGATGTGGGCTTCCATGTACTTCTAGAAGCATGTGGACCACGCCAACTTGCGTCCTGTGAAAATCCGTACAGCCAACTTTCACAGGAGGTAGACCTAGGACGGTTTTTGACGACCAAGTTGAGGCTGAGAAATAGTGACAGTTAACTTCTTTTTTAAATTGCATTTAATACGATTTTAAATAATGACTACGATTCAGTAAGATTTGTCGCTGTATACTTCAGGATACTCTCTGAAAAACGTTGTTCTGAAACGTGTCATTAAAGGTATTCTGAAAATAGAGTTTTTGCATTCGTTGACCCTAAAATAGTTTTTTAGGTGATATAATATGGGAGATATTGGATTGGTGCTTTTATTTTTTATTGTTGGCCGCAATATTTTATTTAAGGATTTCAAATTCTACTGGCACCAATGAATTTCTTGGCCCCTTAAAACCCTACGTTGGACACAAAAAATATTGTTCTTCACCTGAATCTACAGCCGCTTTCCTGATTTTCAGAAATGAATCAGTGGCCATCATCTTGGAACTGACCCAGTTTTAACCAACTCACAGTGGTTATTAGACTTTGGTACTTTTTTCTGCCGTTAACTACACTCATTTGGACTAAAAACCGCTGACAGATCTTTAGTTATAATTTTTGGAGGGGTCTGATGCTATAACGACCCATCATCTACTACGGTTAGCGCACCTAGATCACCTCTTTCAATTCATTCTACATTTAATCCATTAACGCGATCCTTCGTCCGTGTTACAGGTTATTACATTCATGTCCAAGCGCTAATCCTTTAGGGGAAATAGGAGGTAATGAGGTTTGATCCGAGGAAGAAGGGGTAGCTCTAATTCCTTGAATCAAGAGCCTTTCACCAGCATCAAGGCAACCCACCCCCTTTATCCCTTGATGTGTGGGCTACAGGTGCAGGACTCCTCAAGGGAGGTTCCTTGACGCTGGTGAAGGACTCCAGTTCCCTGCATCGAGCCTGAATACCTTCCATCCCCCCCCTCCTCCACAGGCGTTGTATAATCCATCCGGGTTTAGCACTCCCCCATGATTCTAATAATACAGAAGCAGGAAAAACAGCATCATGGAGACGCCAGCCACACTCTTGACAAGCCTCGCATGGGAGAGTATTAACATTCCAGACTCTGCGGTATTTAAAGGGAGACCGGAAAAATATATTCTATGAAAGGAATTAACCATGATAGAGAGACGTGAATGGGCGCCTCTGGTACCAGGAAATGTGTCATGTGATAAACAAAATATAATCATACGGCATAAAAAAGTAGTCATAAGGAATACAAAAATAATCATAAGATATACAAAGACAATCAATCATAAAATATACAAAGGTACTCAAAGTGTGTGTGTGTGTGTGTATGTATATATATATATATATATATAATCAATAACACTGCGACTAGCAGTCAGCAGGACTCGATACTGCTACCTGGGGACGGTCAAGATTCCCAGGCAGCGCTGTTATGCACTCAGCCACGAATGCCACATAAGCTGGGCAGCCTGGTTCACAAGCCATGTTTCTTTCCCAGCCCGGGCACGTCAGTGAGCCTCAAGCATGGATTCAAGCTATTTCATGGCTTGTGAACCAGGCTGCCCAGCTTATGTGGCATTCGTGGCTGAGTGGATAAGAGCACTGCCTGGGAATCTTGAACGTCCCCAGTAGCAGTATCGAGTCCTGCTGACTGCGATCTTTCTAATAGATGAATAAGTGTAACAATTAGCTATCTTTATTGTCAAAACGTTTCACCTGCGAAGCTTCAGTCGAATACACGTGTCCATTCAACCCATGTTCAAAGTTACCTGAAGTTCTCGTTCCATTGACGCTACTCGTGAGTTTGTTCCAATAATCTACAACTATTGCCAAAAACCCATAATTCCCTACATCTTTTTTCGGATCTAAATTTGTCCAGATTGAATCAACTACTGCCAGTTACCTCTTGATTAGATATTTACAACACGCCATTTATAATCATCTTTATTCCTGGTTTAAACTGTACATTTTAAATCATATCGCACCTAATCCCATTTTTTTTTAGGCCTTCAGACTATGTCCTCTTTACGCACATCAGAATGTATTCACAGATACACAAACGTATACAAATGAATGCAAAGATATTAAAAACTACTCAAAAGTATAAAAACATATTCAGAGGAATTCAAGGAAATTCACCGACATTCAAAAATATAAAAAAAATAATCAAAGATATACACCAATAACCTGCAAATACAAGAAACTAATGACGACGTTTCGGTCCCACTTGACCGAAACGTCTTCAGTTTCTTTCTCCTATGTGCGGGTGATTTGTGTATTGTTCCAGTCACGGTATTGAGCCTTTTTCTTCTTTATTCAAAGCTATATGAAGATATACAAATGAAATCAAACGGCAAACTGAGTCCATACGAGGCTGTTCACAGACGAGATGTAGATAACGATGTACCCTATATTTATCATGTATTTAATGACATCTACTGGTAACACACGCCAGTGTGCGGTGCGAAGCTTAGGAGCTGTAGCTCAACCTCTTTAAACACAAACCAGTACAATAAATATTCAAGTACTGATTTGCTTATTACAATTAAAGACAA
This sequence comes from Cherax destructor, assembly GCA_009830355.1. Classification (NCBI taxonomy): domain Eukaryota; kingdom Metazoa; phylum Arthropoda; class Malacostraca; order Decapoda; family Parastacidae; genus Cherax; species Cherax destructor. The sequence goes on from WNWK01049331.1 coordinate 6,471, forward strand.
GTGACCATACGAGGGTCGTTAAACCTACAACGTCCCCCCATGAATCACCAAGGATACTATAGAGCCTAATAGGGAAATTTCAAGTAAACTCAAAGTTTATACATAAATATACATCCTTCCAAGTGTATATGCACTTGGTCACAGTGTATATACACACCAAGAAATACATATATCCTTCAGAATATATATATATAAAGTTAAAGGGTACCTTGAAGTCGTCGAACTGACCTCCTGGGAACCAGAACCAGAGAATGGTGGAGGAAAATGCAAATCTAGCGAGTCAAATGGATAGTCTAAAATTCTAATCCTCCAAGTAACAAGAAAATTTCTTTTGCATTCCTCGTACTACGCATTAATTTCTGCACGGTCAAACCCGAGGAAAATTTCAATACTAGTTAAATAATACTGGGTTAACCTAACGTTAATTAATCGCCAATATTGATATTGCATACACAGGCGGCGTAGGTATGACAGAGACAGCGTTGTCACTTGACTCTCAAGAAAATTACAAATAAGCCACCAGGAGGATTACAGGTCAGGTTAGGTTAGGTTAGGTAAGGTTCGTCAGGACACAAGTGTTTCCTGACGCGGGTCTTAGATGATGACCCGCCATTGGAGCTTTTGGTCATCTGACTGAGTCCTTCCGCTGGTTTACCGGTCCACCCCTTCAAAAATTAAGGTTTTAAGTAGATTCTAAGATTACAGGGATAACCTGAAGATTCCGGCCCTCTAACTCTGCCCCACAGATAAAATATTGTGTACTCTTACCATTGTAAATATTTAAAAGCGTGGGATAAAACAAATCTTGCAATTATTAAAAATAAAAGTCACCAAAACAATCATATATGTAGTGGTGAGAAATTCTTACGCTATACTAATTTTAAATTGACCTTCAAACATGTGGATGGCAAACACACACACACACAATATATATATATATATATATATATATATATATATATATATATATATATATATATATATATGTCATGCCGAATAGGTAAAACTGGTCAATTAGCAAGAACTCATTTAAAATTAAGGCCTTTCTAAAATTTTCTCTTATACGTATAAAGATTTTTTTCATTTATGTTAATGCAAAAAATTATAATTTTGTACCAAAAGAACTTTAGAAAACTTACCTAACCTTATTATAACAAAGCACAATTTAATTTAGCCTAATCCAACTAAATATATTTTAGATAAGTTTAAAATAATTTAATAATAAACAACCACAATGAAATTATTTTTTCCGTTAGGTTCAAAATGATTTTTGCGAAATTATTGCATACACAAATTCTCGCTTGCCTTATTCGGCAAGAAGAGCGTTGCTATTAAAGCCAAAATCGCAAGTTTTACCTATTCGGCACGACATATACATATATATCATACAGCATATTTATGTTTAAAGACACGAGAAAAATATTTATTCAGGATGTGAAAAATACCGGTATACAAGTTAGGAAGAAAAAGTCAAAGCAATAGACTCATCCTGAGTGAACAACACCAGAGATGACAACAACAATGTACATATATAAGAGGACTTGGGGTTTAAAATATTCTTGACTAGTGGTGAACGTGATATGAAACCTCAATGATCAATTGCGTAGGTGAGATTTAAACCCACCACACCAACTAACACGATATGTGAAAAAGAATGTGACTGAATATAGAAATATGTGGTGTTCGTCTGATAAAAGCACAGACATTGACCAAAAAAATTCAATATTCGGTTTTACCACTAAATTTTTTGAACCACTGCGAGGCTGACTTAAACTACGTAAAGGAAGCACCAGCAGGAATATTGGAAAAAAAAAATTTTCATAGTGGTAGATTTCTGGAATGAATTACAAAAATGTGATAAAAAAAATTGTGAAAACTTGTACGAAAATAAAAATCTAGGCTACTGCCTGGGTATTTATACAGATAAATAAAAGTACACACAGAAAGGAGCTTCGTGCATGATGTCAGAATATCAATATTGTATTTATATTCAACTCATCCTCTTGCACCCGGATCAATGACTGTCCTAGATGGTTTACGTAAGGCCATTGTTAATGTGAGTTGATTGTTATATCAACTCTTCCTTCTTCCTCTTCCTCCTCCCGTCCTAGTTTATCGCGCAACCCATAGCCATTATGTCATTATTTTATTCTACACGCAAATTTAGGATGCTTGCTCAAAATCTCTGGTATCTTTAATAGGATACTTAATATATCAGTATACCTTCTACGTTAACATATCAGTATACCTTCTACGTTATATATATTTGTGGCTATAGATCTACTTAGCGTTCCTATGACATTTAAAATTATTATTAATTCTCTGCTATTTATTTCTCTCCTATTTACAATACTTGACAACTCAAAGTAGATCTCTAATGGTTATAATCTTAACCATAATTTTTAAATGGGTGGACCAATAAGCCAGCGGAAGGCCTCGGTCAGATAACCAAAAGCTCCAGCTTTCAGAGTACATTCTTAGGCTAGTTTATCAGCCATATTATGTAGGAATATGTCAGTCTGAGATCAACAGGAATCATACATTTGTAGTGTTGATGGCATTAAGTGGTGGCAGTATAGTAATGCTGGTGGTAGTGTACTGTGCCACAAGTGGCAGTATAGTAATGCTGGTGGTAGTGTACTGTGCCACAAGTGGCAGTATAGTAATGCTGGTGGTAGTGTACTGTGCCACAAGTGGTAGTATAGTAATGCTGGTGGTAGTGTACTGTGCCACAAGTGGCAGTATAGTAATGCTGGTGGTAGTGTACTGTGCCACAAGTGGCAGTATAGTAATGCTGGTGGTAGTGTACTGTGCCACAAGTGGTAGTATAGTAATGCTGGTGGTAGTGTACTGTGCCACAAGTGGCAGTATAGTAATGCTGGTGGTAGTGTACTGTGCCACAAGTGGCAGTATAGTAATGCTGGTGGTAGTGTACTGTGCCACAAGTGGCAGTATAGTAATGCTGGTGGTAGTGTACTGTGCCACAAGTGGCAGTATAGTAATGCTGGTGGTAGTGTACTGTGCCACAAGTGGCAGTATAGTAATGCTGGTGGTAGTGTACTGTGCCACAAGTGGCAGTATAGTAATGCTGGTGGTAGTGTACTGTGCCACAAGTGGTAGTATAGTAATGCTGGTGGTAGTGTACTGTGCCACAAGTGTCAGTATAGTAATGCTGGTGGTAGTGTACTGTGCCACAAGTGGTAGTATAGTAATGCTGGTGGTATTGTACTGTGCCACAAGTGGCAGTATAGTAATGCTGGTGGTAGTGTACTGTGCCACAAGTGGCAGTATAGTAATGCTGGTGGTAGTGTACTGTGCCACAAGTGGTAGTATAGTAATGCTGGTGGTAGTGTACTGTGCCACAAGTGGTAGTATAGTAATGCTGGTGGTAGTGTACTGTGCCACAAGTGGCAGTATAGTAATGCTGGTGGTAGTGTACTGTGCCACAAGTGGTAGTATAGTAATGCTGGTGGTAGTGTACTGTGCCACAAGTGGCAGTATAGTAATGCTGGTGGTAGTGTACTGTGCCACAAGTGGTAGTATAGTAATGCTGGTGGTAGTGTACTGTGCCACAAGTGGCAGTATAGTAATGCTGGTGGTAGTGTACTGTGCCACAAGTGGTAGTATAGTAATGCTGGTGGTAGTGTACTGTGCCACAAGTGGCAGTATAGTAATGCTGGTGGTAGTGTACTGTGCCACAAGTGGTAGTATAGTAATGCTGGTGGTAGTGTACTGTGCCACAAGTGGTAGTATAGTAATGCTGGTGGTAGTGTACTGTGCCACAAGTGGTAGTATAGTAATGCTGGTGGTAGTGTACTGTGCCACAAGTGGTAGTATAGTAATGCTGGTGGTAGTGTACTGTGCCACAAGTGGTAGTATAGTAATGCTGGTGGTAGTGTACTGTGCCACAAGTGGTAGTATAGTAATGCTGGTGGTAGTGTACTGTGCCACAAGTGGTAGTATAGTAATGCTGGTGGTAGTGTACTGTGCCACAAGTGGTAGTATAGTAATGCTGGTGGTAGTGTACTGTGCCACAAGTGGCAGTATAGTAATGCTGGTGGTAGTGTACTGTGCCACAAGTGGTAGTATAGTAATGCTGGTGGTAGTGTACTGTGCCACAAGTGGTAGTATAGTAATGCTGGTGGTAGTGTACTGTGCCACAAGTGGTAGTATAGTAATGCTGGTGGTAGTGTACTGTGCCACAAGTGGTAGTATAGTAATGCTGGTGGTAGTGTACTGTGCCACAAGTGGCAGTATAGTAATGCTGGTGGTAGTGTACTGTGCCACAAGTGGTAGTATAGTAATGCTGGTGGTAGTGTACTGTGCCACAAGTGGCAGTATAGTAATGCTGGTGGTAGTGTACTGTGCCACAAGTGGCAGTATAGTAATGCTGGTGGTAGTGTACTGTGCCACAAGTGGCAGTATAGTAATGCTGGTGGTAGTGTACTGTGCCACAAGTGGTAGCGGACAGACTACGGAAATGGGTACACGCGTGGGTCAGGAGAAAGAGAGAGGGTATTTGTACCCATCCCTTGTGGTGGTGGTCGTACATGCTGGGTCGCACGTCGACGCATCCTCCTGGGAGAGAGAGACTCCTCGTCATGTTAGTGGGCAACTCTCGCGTCCCCAAACTCCCTACCCCCAACCATTCATCCCCATTCCTCCCTCACCGTTCTCCAACCCCAACCACGGGACGAGCAACTTTATTTGCTTGTTTACTAAACACCTATACCCACCTATATGTATTTATTGTTTTATTTTACATCACCCAGGAACCTATTGCTAGGTGAACCTGGGCAACAAGTGGAAGGAATGTTGCTGGGGCGTCTCCATGCCCCAGGACTGAATAAATGTCCCGTGGTTGCGAGATGACGGCGCTACCACTGAGCAACGAGCCACCCACCTGATCATTGTTGCTACTGTGTTCTCACAAGTACTACAAATACCCAAACCTCAACCTAGCATGAACGACTTGTTTTGCTTCCATGTTCAACTCTATTACTCTTGCGGTCTTATAAGTTGTCCTGTGGCTTGGTTGGTAGCGCACATGAAAGTGTGAAACGGAAATCTAATCTGTTAAACGTTTTGCACTCTGTTATGATTGCTGGTCTTTTCTTTGTATCATGAATACATAAGATTACAGGAAAATCTTACAAGCTTCAAGGCAGGAAAAATTGTAGATATGGAAAATTTACAGAGAACCTTTATTGCCAATTTTGCTTTAGATACCAAGATTATTAAGAATTCTTAATGTTCCTTATATAGTACTCCCTGGAATGCATGCGATATATATATCATACATTATACTTCTTTAAAAGAACGAAGACTCGTCTGTCTAAAATATCACCAGTGAAAAGCAAGAGGTAATAAATACACAAAGAGATAACTCATTAATTTTAAACAGTCCGGGACTTTCAGAAACTCCCTCCCAATACAAAAAGAATTAGACTTGTTTCAGATGTTGTGCGATCCAAGAAGGGTGTAAACGCATCACACAAGTCCAGACTTATGTGATGCGTTTTCGTCCTGACCAGTATAATTATACTGGTCAGGACGAAAATAAATTATGCAATATCAAAGTCACTAGTAACATGGCCCTCAGACAACTAGACAGAATAAAGCGAAACAAGTCACTGGGCCTTAATGAACTGTCTTCAAGGTACTAAAGGAATACAAGGAGGAACTTAGCAAACCATTAGCTAGTCTCTTCAACAGATCACTACAAACGGGTATTGTACCTCATAGGCGGAAACTAACAAATGTGATATCTATTTACATGGTGGGAGATAGAGCTATAGTTTCAAATCATAGACCAATCAGCCTAATATAAATTGTGGGAAAGTTGATGAAATCACTAATTGCTGATGTAGTTCAAATCAATCTTAAAATATATAAATTGAACAACGAATCTCAACATGGTTTTCTAGAGGATCATTCCTGCCTTAACAGTTTACTAACTTTTTTCACTAAGCTATTCGAGGCGGTAGACCAAGATAAAGAATGCGATTACTGTGTATATAGACTTCATTAAGGCCTCTGATAAGATTCAACAAAGGAGACCGGTCAAGAAAGTAGCAGCAAATGACATAGAAATTATCTCCGGCGTCTAGGCATGGCTGATCGATAGGCAATAGTTTCTCTTGACGGGGAGAAATCAGAATAGGGAACCATTACAAGTGGTATGCCGCAGGGGTCAGTACTGGGATCCTTATCCACAATCTACATAAACAACATAGAATGAGAGAATAGACACACAAATAAGTTTGCCGATGACACTAAAATAGGCTTTCAAATAATTTCTGATGAGGACACTAAACAAGATAAATAATGTCAAAGTGAATGCGAAAAAGGTTTAGAAGTTCTGGTTAGCAAAAATTGAAAACCAAGACAACAGTGCGTAAACGTTCGCAATAAAACTGATATAATTCTTGGCCTAATAAAGTCGTAAGGTTACACTTCAGTTTCACATATCCTTATTTAAATTATGCTGCTCGGTTCCTCTCTCCTTATTACAGATTGGAATATATACAGAGGATGAAGTTGATTCCATATACCAGAAACGTTTCCTACGGTACTGAATTTGCACTCCTTGGAAAGACATTGAATTAGGGTAGATACGACTGAGTGGAAAATTGGAAAACAGGAATAAAGAGGACACAAACAGCGTGTTGAAAATAGTATTTAAGACAGGACTCGCAGCAATGGATTCAAATTTTACAAACCTGAATTTAGAAAGGATGTTGAGATATGCTGATTTGGCAATAGAGTTTTAG
>WNWK01049332.1:0-13243 GCA_009830355.1 Cherax destructor
GAAAATACTATCACCTGCTCTCTGTTTTTCATGGATCCACACCAACAACAACTTCTCAACCTCATCCACTGTTTTCGATCTATTTTTCGTTAACATATCAACCCCTTTTGCAACATTAGCTTCCTTGATCTCATTTCTCTTTGCCAGGTTAGAGCTGATAGTAGATGGGGTTTTTGTACATCCTGGCAAGCTCACTCAGACGTGCACTCTCATATTTTCTATAATCTTTTCTTCAGTTCGATGGTGTTCCTCACTTTCTTTACCACAGGGTGTCACTAGAAGCTTTTGGACCCATGGTGACTTATTTCACAGTGACAATCACTAAACCACCAAAAAAGACACCAAATGTATTGTGAATGTTTGAAAGAGCATGCTGGGTAATGTTCTCTCAATGGTAAACAACGCTTCACTGGCGGCGTCCTGCGTCCTGCGCAGGCGCGGAGCAGGCGGACAGGTCTAATACGTTACGAAACACGAGCCAGTTTACGATTCTCGAAATCGAAAAAAGCTTACGAAACACGATCTTTACGAAATAAGAACCTTACGAAACTCGGGGGTCCACTGTATGATCACTTTATTGGGTAGTTGAAATACAGTGGACCCCCGGAAATCGAACGGTCTGATTATCGGCCCAATTTTTGCCCGATTATTGGCCCGCGTACCAGACCTGTCCGCTTGCCCTGCCCTTGCACGCCTCGCTGCGCAGGCGTCATGAGCCAGTCTAGCGTTGTTTACCTTTGAGTGAACATTACCCAGTGCTCTCATTCAAACATTTCACAACAAATTTATTGTGTTTATTAGTGATTAAGTGATTGTCACTGTGAAATAAGTCACCATGGGTCCAAAGAAGCTTCCTAGTGGCACCCCTGTGGTAAAGAAAGTGAGGAACACCATCGAACTGAAGGAGATAGTAGAAAAATATGAGTGCCGTACGTGTGGGGGAGCTTGCCAGGATATATGGCAAAAGCAAATCAACAGGCATGCAGGGAGTGCAGCAGGCATGCAGGGAGTGCAGCAGGCATGCAGGGAGTGCAGCAGGCATGCAGGGAGTGCAGCAGGCATGCAGGGAGTGCAGCAGGCATGCAGGGAGTGCAGCAGGCATGCAGGGAGTGCAGCAGGCATGCGGGTGGCAGGCATGCGGAGTGCAGGGCATGCGGGGAGTGCAGCAGGCATGCGGGAGTGCAGCAGGCATGCGGGGAGTGCAGCAGGCATGCGGGAGTGCAGCAGGCATGCGGGAGTGCAGCAGGCATGCGGGGAGTGCAGAGCATGGGGCAGCATGCGGGGAGTGTAGCAGGCATGCGGGAGTGTAGCAGGCATGCGGGAGTGTAGCAGGCATGCGGGGAGTGTAGCAGGCATGCGGGAGTGTAGCAGGCATGCGGGGAGTGTAGCAGGCATGCGGGAGTGTAGCAGGCATGCGGGAGTGTAGCAGGCATGCAGGAGTGGGATTCCCCTTCCAAACACTAAGCCCTCCCTCACTCCTCCCTATCTTCTAGATGCCAGCAAGTCTCTTCAATAAAGGTAAGTAAATGTTATTTTAAATGTAAATTTATTATTTCTTGTTATTACAGTATGTGTTTTGTGTATGTAAAACTACAGCTATTCTTTATAAAATTTATTTTTTCTGAATATTTTTGGGTGTCTGGAACGGATTAATTGTATTTACATTATTTCTTATGGGAAATAAGGGTTCAGAAATCGGCCAGTTCGATTTTAGGCCTAGCTCCTGGAATGGATTAAGGCCGATTTTCGGGGGTCCACTGTAGTTGATTGGGCAGTTTCTTGTGCTCAATCGATAAAATAGAAGTTCATAATACTAGTGAAATAGCTAAGAATTTGGTCAACTGGAATAATGTGATTGGCCTAAAATAGGAGTCAAAGTGGGCAAAATCGCCAATGCATAAAAATCGCTGAAGCAGTAAAATTCGCAATAGTGTAATTTAGTTAATTTTCCATCAAATTTCGTACTTTTTGTTTTATTACCTTCAGAAAAAGATTCTCTACCATTTCATAATAAAAAATAATTTTTTTTTTTTTAAATTCTTGGACCCTGTGGACAAGGTGTAGATCTACGGTTTGGACCTCCAAAGGGTTAAACAAAATTAAGGGTTATTTTCACAACAACACTGTGATAACGCGGCAACAAATGTGGGAACACTAGAAGCTAGCCGGATGCCAGTCAAGCGGGTCAGCATGGGTACAGAGGACAAAGACAAATTCACCATGAAACTCAGAATGGCATACAAATTTGAAACTTTTTTTTATTAACACATCGGCTGTCTCTCACCAAGGCAGGGGTGGACCGAAAAAGAAAAACTTTCATCATCATTCACTCCATCACTGTAGATGAATGGTTCAGAGAACCGACAAGTTGATAAATTAGACACATGTGCAACACTTGGGTATCTTTAACCCTTTCAGGGTTATTGACGTACTAGTATGGCTTACGCCCTGGGGTTATTGACTTACTAGTACGCCTAAATTCTAGCGCCCTCAAATCAAGCAGAAACAGGCTGTTAGGCCTAGATTTGATAGAATGGGTCTGTGCGGTCAGTGTGCGCAGTATAAAAAAATTCCTGCACCACACAGTGCATAATAAGGAAAAAAAAAACTCTGACCGTGTTTTTGGTTTAAAACAGCGACTTTGCAGTCTGTTTTCGTATGGTATTTATTGATGTATTCTCATTTTCTTGGTCTCATTTGATAGACTGGAAGATATATTACAGAAATAGAGATGACTTTGATTGGTTTGACAAAGACAAGTACCTTGAAATTGAGCTCAAAGTAGCGAAAATGTTCGATTTTTGACGATGTTCAAGAGTAAACAAATCACACAATGCATCCAATACACATCAACTGGCGAGTCTAATATTCATGTACAAGTGCTCTAATATTATTTATACCATTTTTACAATGATGCAGTTGTATACATAACAGTAAATCTTCTATTTTTTGTGAGAATAAAAATTCAAAATGAAAAGGAAAAGTAATGTAAGAGGGGCCTGGAAACGTGACTAATGAACAGAGAAGACGTTATTTTAGTGCCAGGAATGTCTGCCTTGTTTATTCTGAACCCTATTTTGAAATTGGCATCGTTTGAAATTTGTGTGAAATTGTCTAAATTGCCATTTTCTGACCACTATTTTGGGTAGTTGTAATTCCGTTAGTTTTCGATCAAATTTCATATTTTTTGTGGCGTTATGATCGGAAAAAGATTCTCTATCATTTCATAAGAAAAAATAATTTTTTTTTTAAATTCTTGGACCCTGAGAACGAGTTTCGGAGACCCCCCTTGGACCCTGAAAGGGTTAACGAGGAAACGTTTATCAACTTGTCGGTTCTCTGAACCATTCATCTACATTCCTGTCTGACACAGCAACATCTTCGGAACTTAATGCAGGGAATTCTTCACTTGCCTAACCCTTGGGCATGACCTACTTCCACATTGGTCAAATGTGATACCACCTACGACTGCTGCACCTCTCCTGCCTACAGTATATAAGCCACTTCTTCGCATATATGCTGTATTCTTTTCAAGATTGATGGACTGATTACATAGACTCAAGGCTGAGGGACTGATTACCTCAAACTCCTCCTGTTCTTCAGAGAGAGAGACAGAGAGAGAGAGACAGAGAGAGAGAGACAGAGAGAGAGAGACAGAGAGAGAGAGACAGAGAGAGAGAGACAGAGAGAGAGAGAGAGAGAGAGACAGAGAGACAGAGAGAGACAGAGAGAGACAGAGAGAGAGAGAGACAGAGAGAGAGAGAGACAGAGAGACAGAGAGAGACAGAGAGAGAGAGAGACAGAGAGAGAGAGAGAGAGAGAGAGACAGAGAGAGAGAGAGAGAGAGAGACAGAGAGAGAGACAGAGAGACAGAGAGAGAGACAGAGAGACAGAGAGAGAGAGAGAGACAGAGAGAGACAGAGAGACAGACAGAGAGACAGACAGAGAGACAGAGAGAGAGAGAGAGAGAGAGAGAGAGAGAGAGAGAGAGAGAGAGAGAGAGACAGAGAGAGAGAGAGAGAGAGAGAGACAGAGAGAGAGAGACAGAGAGAGAGAGACAGAGAGAGACACAGAGAGAGACAGAGACACAGAGAAAGAGAGAAAGACAGAGAGATATTCACTATTATTTATTCAATAGCTGTCTTGCCAAAAGTGAACATACAGTAGACCGTTATTTAACATGGGTTTATTTAGCACGATTTGATTATAGCACGACTGAAGAATTGTGGCACAATTTTATACGACACTTAGTAAAATTAACTTAACACGGTTCAGTTTGCGGGAGGGGAAAATATCTGGAGTGTCGCTTGCAGGATACTTCTGGCTTTGGGTTAAATCACTGAGTCAATGCAATGGGAGAGACCTATCACCATCCCCCGCCACCCCCACCACCCTTGTCCCAGTCTTTGGTTCATACGCGTGTAGTACATACCATCCTCTGCTAGGAGTTTAGATCTTTTAATTGCCATATCTTAAATCTGCCAAGCAATTATGGCACCTAGTAGGCATACAAGTGTTGCTGAAAGTGGCAAGAAAAGGTATAAGCGTTTAAGTCTTAGAATTAATGAAGAAAATAGAGATATTAGACAAGAGAGAGTCTGTGGCCGTAATGAAGCATCACTTTGTGCACATAAGAATGAGGTAAATATGGATGTGTGATGACTGATTGACTTACTGATTGTCTTATGTACTGACTTACTGATTGACTTATGTACTGACTTACTGATTGACTTATGTACTGACTTACTGATTGACTTATGTACTGACTTACTGATTGACATTGATGTTACTAGACTTACTGATTGACTTATGTACTGACTTACTGATTGACTTATGTACTGACTTACTGATTGACTTATGTACTGACTTACTGATTGACTTATGTACTGACTTACTGATTGACTTATGTACTGACTTACTGATTGACTTATGTACTGACTTATGATTGACTTATGACCTGACTGTACTAGAGATATGATGACTTAAAGTTGATTTACTAAGCCTGAACGGATATAGAGCAGAGATGCCTTACCAGCAGTTTATAATGCAACACTCGGATAAAATAAAGAATTCATTACCCGAATTTATCCATCCAACCTCAGCTCCAGTAGCAGAACCTCTCCTCCACCTCCCCAAGCATCATAACTCACAACACATTCACCACAATTTAAGGTAAGAAATACTATTATTTCTGTTGCAGTTGTAATCTTAAGCAGTAAAATCAACATAATACATCACGACAATGAACTACAATTACATATTCACTTTTATTTTTGTAAGATCTGTTGGTCTAAAAAATAAATTGTTTGGCTTTTTGGGGGCTCCTAGGAACATAACCCTATTTTTCCCACAAGTTCTTCAGTTTATCTAACACGACGTTTTCAGGAACGTAACTACTGTGTTAAATGACGGTCTACTGTATATCACAATTCAAATGACCCTCCAAACTGCAACATCTCCCACCTCTCCTTAAGAATACATGCACTGCATTTCCCACTTCTAGACTCGAGTCAGAATCTCTATATATATGTTACCTTGCTCATAACAAACAGCAAATCAATCCATAAAAGCCACTTGTCTCTGATTACTCAACCTAACATGCTCATGCAAGCCTGATGGATTCCCAAGTCTCTAGCACTCAAAACCTCTTTTACCCTCTCCCAACCCTTCCTGGGATGACCCCAACCCTTCCTTCCTCTCTTCATTCCACCACAGAATGGTATACTCTTTTAGTCATCCTATTTTGCTCATCTCTAAACACCTCAAAAATATATTTTTATTTCAGGTTTCAACAAGATATATCAGCTATCATAATTGACCCTAGGATAAACTGATTTATTAATGTCCCTGCCAGTGGCACAATTGAGTGCCAAAAAAAAAAAAAAAAATTGTAGCTCAAATGATAAGAAAGAATTGATTGTTAATGTTATGAATGAAAAGAACCTGGATGTCCTAGCAATGAGCAAAACAAAGTTAAATGGGAGAGAGAGAGAGTTTTGATGGAGTGAAATAAATGGGAATAAAGCAAGTGCATCTGAGAGAACGAAAGCTGAAGAAAAAATAGTGGTAATAGTAATTGAACAACTGTGGTTACGAAAAGGAGAGCAGTACAAGTGTTTAAATTAAAGAATTTAGTGGACTGTAATTAAAATGGGATGCGAGAAATAGGTTATAATACACATTTATGCAGCTTGAAGTGAATGGACTGCAGAGGGAAATTTTTAAGAGGTGTTCAAGTAAATGTTTAGGGAATTTTGAACAAATGAGAGAATATGACTCACAAAATCGTAATGACACGATTGCAAAGAAACTATACCACGGGTGGGGTTCAAACCCGCGGTCAGAATCTCAAAACTCTGAGACCGTCGTGTAAGCTTACGCGGCGGTCTAGTTTTGAGACTCTCTGACCGCGGGTTCAAACCCCACCCGTGGTATGGTTTAATTTTTTTTTTTTTTTTATTAACACATCGGCCGATTCCCACCAAGGCAGGGTGGCCCGAAAAAGAAAAACTTTCATCATCATTCACTCCATCACTGTCTTGCCAGAAGGGTGCTTTACACTACAGTTATAAAACTGCAACATTAACACCCCTCCTTCAGAGTGCCGGCACTGTACTTCCCATCTCCAGAACTCAAGTCCGGCATGCCGGTTTCCCTGAATCCCTTCATAAATGTTACTTTGCTCACACTCCAACAGCACGTCAAGTATTAAAAACCATATGCCTCCATTCACTCCTATCAAATACGCTCACACATGCTTGCTGGAAGTCCAAGCCCTCGCACACAAAACTTCCTTTACCCCTCCCTCCAACCTTTCCTAGGCCGACCCCTACCCCGCCTTCCCTCCACTACAGATTTATACACTCTCGAAGTCACTCTGTCTCGTTCCATTCTCTCTACATGTCCAAACCACCTCAACAACCCCTCCTCAGCTCTCTGGACAATCGTTTTGGTAATCCCGCACCTCCTCCTAATTTCCAAACTCCGAATTCTCTGCATTATATTCACACCACACATTGACCTCAGACATGACATCTCCACTGCCTCCAGCCTTCTCCTCGTTGCAACATTCATCACCCATGCTTCACACCCATATAAGAGCGTTGGTATAACTATACTCTCATACATTCCCTCTTTACTTCCATGGACAAGGTTCTTTGTCTCCACAGACTCCAAGTGCTCCACTCACCCTTTTCCCTCATCAATTCTATGATTCACCTCATCCTTCATAGACCCATCCGCCGACATGTCCACTCCCAAATATCTGAATACATTCACCTCCTCCATACTCTCTCCCTCCAATCTGATATCTAATCTTTCGTCACCTATTCTTTTGTTATCCTCATCACCTTACTCTTTCCTATATTCACTTTCAATTTTCTTCTTTTACACACCCTACCAAATTCATCCACCAACCTCTGCAGCTTCTCTTCAGAATCTCCCAAAAGCACAGTGTCATCAGCAAAAAGCAACTGTGACAACTCCCACTTTGTATTTGCTTCTTTATCTTTTAGCCCAACACCTCTTGCCAAGACCCTCGCATTCACTTCTCTTACAACCCCATCTATAAATATATTGAACAACCACGGTGACATCACACATCCTTGTCTAAGGCCCACTTTTACTGGGAAATAGTCCCCTTCCCTCCTACACACTCTAACCTGAGCCTCACTATCCTCATAAAAACTCTTCACTGCTTTCAGTAACCTTCCTCCTATTCCATACACCTGCAACATCTGCCACATTGCCCCCTATCTACCCTATCATACGCCTTTTCCAAATCCATAAATGCCACAAAAACATCTTTACCCTTATCCAAATACTGTTCACCTATATGTTTCACTGTAAACACTTGGTCTACACACCCCCTACCTTTCCTAAAGCCCCTTGTTCATCTGCTATCCTGCTTTCTGTTTTACTCTTAATTCTTTCAATAATAACTCTACCATACACTTTACCAGGTACACTCAACAGACTTATTCCCCTATAATTTTGCACTCTCTTTTGTCCCCTTTGCCTTTATACAAAGGAACAATACACGCTCTCTGCCAATCCCTAGGTACCTTACCCTCTTCCATACATTTATTAAATAATAGCACCAACCACTCCAAAATTATATCCCCACCTGCTTTTAACATTTCTATCTTTATCCCATCAATCCCAGCTGCCTTACCCCTTTCATTCTACCCACTGCCTCACGAACTTCCCCTACACCCACAACTGGCTCTTCCACACTCCTACAAGATGTTATTCCTCCTTGCCCTACACACGAAATCACAGCTTCCCTGTCTTCATCAACATTTAACAAATCCTCAAAATATTCTCTCCATCTTCCCGATACCTCTAACTCTCCATTTAATAACTCTCCTCTCCTATTTTTAACTGTCAAATCCATTTGTTCTCTAGGCTTCCTCAACTTATTAATCTCATTCCAAAACTTTTTCTTATTTTCAACAAAATTTGCTGATAACATCTCACCCACTCTCTCATCTGCTCTCTTTTACATTGCTTCACCACTCTTTTAACTTCTCTTTTCTCTCCATATACTCTTCCCTCCTTGCATCACTTCTACTTTGTAAAAACCTCTCATATGCTAACTTTTTCTCCCTTACTACTCTCTTTACATCATCATTCCACCAATCGCTCCTCTTCCCTCCCGCACCCACTCGCCTGTAACCACAAACTTCTGCTGAACACACTAACACTACATTTTTAAATCTACCCCATACATTTTCGACCCCATTGCCTACACTCTCACTAGCCCATCTATCCTCCAATAGTTGTTTATATCTTACCCTAACTGCCTCCTCTTTTAGTTTATAAACCTTCACCTCTCTTTTACTTACTGATTCTATTTTCCTTGTATCCCATCTACCTTTTACTCCCACTGTAGCTATAACTAAAAAGTGATCTGATATATCTGTAGCCCCTCTATAAACATGTACATCCTGAAGTCTACTCAACAGTCTTTTATCTACCAATACATAGTCCAACAAACTACTGTCATTACGCCCTACATCATATCTTGTATACTTATTTATCCTCTTTTTCTTAAAATATGTATTACCTATAACTAAACCCCTTTCTATACAAAGTTCAATCAAAGGCTCCCATTATCATTTACACCTGGCACCCCAAACTTACCTACTACACCCTCTCTGCATGTTTCTCCCACTTTAGCATTTAGGTCCCCTACCACAATTACTCTCTCATTTGGTTCAAAAGTTCCTATACATTCGCTTAACATCTCCCAAAATCTCTCTCTCTCCTCTACACTCCTCTCTTCTCCAGGTGCATACACGCTTATTATGACCCACTTTTCGCATCCGACCCTTATTTTAATCCACATAATCCTTGAATTTACACATTTATATTCCCTCTTTTCCTTCCATAACTGATCCTTCAACATTATTGCTACCCTTCCTTAGCTCTAACTCTCTCAGATACTCCTGACTTAATCCCATTTATTTCTCCCCACTGAAACTCGCCTACCCCCTTCAGCTTTGTTTCGCTTAGGGCCAGGACATCCAACTTCTTTTCATTCATAACATCGGCAATCATCTCTTTCTTATCATCCGCACTACATCCACGCACATTCAGACAACCCAATTTTATAAAGTTTTTCTTCTTCTCGTTTTTAGTAGATTTGTACAGGAGAAGGGTTACTAGCCATTGCTCCCGGCATCTTAGTCGCCTAGACACGCATGGCTTACGGAGGAAAGATTCTTTCCACTTCCCCATGGACAATAGAGAAAATAAAAAGAACAAGAGCTATTAAGAAAAAGAAGAAAAACCTAGATGTGTGTATGTATATATATGCATGTGTATGCCAGTGTAGTGTGACCTAAAGTGTAAGTAGAAGTAGCTAGATATATACCTGTTATCCAGCGTGTTTATGAGACAGAAAAAAAAAGACACCAGCAATCCTACCATCATGTAAAACAGTTTCAGGTTTCTGTTTCACAGTCACCTGGCAGGACGGTAGTACCTCCCTGGGTGGTTGCTGTCTACCAACCTACTACCTGGTTTAAATGAGAGAATAATTGTTTTGGTAGATCTTAATGCTAAAGTAAGAGAGACTGCTGTAGAGGAAATAGTCAGTAGGTTTGGTGCACCAAGGGTAAATGACAATAGGACCTCTAATTGAATTATATATGGAGAGATTTAGGTAGTAGGTTGGTAGACAGCAACCGCCCAGGGAGGTACTACCATCCTGCCAAGTGAGTGTAAAACGAAAGCCTGTAATTGTTTTACATAATGGTAGGATTGCTGGTGTTTTTTTTCTGTCTCATAAACATGCAAGATTTCAGATACATCTTGCTACTTCTACTTACACTTAGGTCACAATACACATTCATGTACAAGCATATATATACACACCCCTCTGGGTTTTCTTCTATTTTCTTACTAGTTCTTGTTCTTATTTCCTCTTATCTCCATGGGGAAGTGGAACAGAATTCTTCCTCCGTAAGCCATGCGTGTCGTAGGAGGTGACTAAAATGCCGGGAGCAAGGGGCTAGTAACCCCTTCTCCTGTATATATTACTAAATGTAAAAGGAGAAACTTTCGTTTTTTCCTTTTGGGCCACCCTGCCTCGGTGGGAAACGGCCGACATGTTGAAAGAAGAAATAATGGAGAGATTTGGTAATATGAAATACTTATTTTAAGAAAAAGAGGATAAATAAATATACAGTGGACCCCCCAGTTATCGGCCATAATTCGTTCCAGAATGCTGTTCAAGTGCCGTTACCGAACGGATTTGTTCCCATAAGGAATAATGTAAATTAGATTAGTCCTTTTAGACCCCCAAAAATACACTTACAAAAGCACTTACAAAAATACACTTACATAATTGTTCGAGTTTGGAGCAGTACGAAATCCGGGGGTCCACTGTATAAGGTACGATGAGGTGTGCAATCTCAGCCATTTCATCCACCAATACATATGTATTAGTGGATGAAATGTTCATGGGTAGACGTCTGATATGTCAGATCATTATTTAGTGGTAGCAAGAAGCAGATGGTGTATACACAAGGGGAATGGTGTAAGTGGGTTAAGCTAGAAGTAAAAGTGAATGAATAAAGAAAGTGATGATTAGTGGGAGATATAAGCAAGTGAGGCGATCACAAGTAAATGGGTGTAAGCATCAGTTTTAAAAACTGAGAAAAATGTGTTCAAAGTTTACAAGTCACAACTCAAACTAATAAAGATATCTGAATCATTTAAATGATCCAAATATGTGTATGTTAAGTGTTACACAGTCGTAATTTGTACGTGTATCAGGACAATTTTAAGCCATTTTTGGTATATTTGACAAAAAATAAATATCAATGAAGTCTTTTATAATTATCAACATCTAGTTATGTTATAAACCTGTGAGATACCTACGATGAGGTGATTTGTCAAATATTTAGAGAGAAGACACACTTTGAAGCATTTTAATGTGTTGACGAACAAAATTGGCCCATACACCTGTTATTTTGTTCGCTGGGACTTCTCTGCCATGTTCATCACCAGTGGGAGTTCCAGTCATTGTATGTTTCTGCGTCAGAGACTCCTCAGACCAGACGCAACGTCCTAAGGTCGAGAAGTTCATCAGTTTCGAGGCGATTTTAGACCATAATGCAGTGACAATTTTGCTTCAGTCCCTCCACCACAAGACAAATACAAACAAAACGAAAAAGAATCTAACAAAAAAAAACATTTTCAGCTGGGGTTGCGTATATGTACTCCCTTTTATAATTTACTTGTGATCGCCTCACTTGCTTATATCTCCCACTAATTTTTGGTATATTTGACAAAAAATAAATATCAATGAAGTCTTTTATAATTATCAACATCTAGTTATGTTATAAACCTGTGAGATACCTACGATGAGGTGATTTGTCAAATATTTAGAGAGAAGACACACTTTGAAGCATTTTAATGTGTTGACGAACAAAATTGGCCCATACACCTGTTATTTTGTTCGCTGGGACTTCTCTGCCATGTTCATCACCAGTGGGAGTTCCAGTCATTGTATGTTTCTGCGTCAGAGACTCCTCAGACCAGACGCAACGTCCTAAGGTCGAGAAGTTCATCAGTTTCGAGGCGATTTTAGACCATAATGCAGTGACAATTTTGCTTCAGTCCCTCCACCACAAGACAAATACAAACAAAACGAAAAAGAATCTAACAAAAAAAAACATTTTCAGCTGGGGTTGCGTATATGTACAGTGGACCCCCGAGTTTCGTAAAAACTTCACTCCTGAAGTCTGCTCAAGTGCCATTACCGAACGAATTTACTTCCTTAAGGAAAAATTTCACGTAGGTTAGTCTATTTCAGACCCCCAAAAATACACTTCCACAAGAACTTACAAAATTATACTTACATAATTGCACGATTTCCGGGGTATTCGTTAACCGAGGGTCCACTGTACTCCCTTTTACTTGCTGGCACCTCAGATGTTGAAAGGAAGATTGCCTGAAGAGAAGGTAACCTGTAGGTGGTATGATGTGGGTTTAAAATGCAGTGCTAGAGTGTAGCAGAGGTCTGTGGCTGTAGGATAATAGGGGCAAGTTGGCAGATGAATGATTGGCAAAACAAAGTAAAAAAGGTTTATAAGAGAAAAAGTTGACATTCTTAAGGTTTTTATAATGCAAAAATGATACGTACATGGCAAGCAGAAAATATGGATAAAAAGTGAAAAAAGAAAGAAAAGGAGAGTAAATGATTGCATAGGTCTTCATCAGTAAATTTTGTGGAGAAAAGAAAGTTTTGAAGAAATATGAATAAACTGAGAAAGTTTCGAGAGCAAATGTATTTGCTCCCAAACACTGAAGAACCTGATCACACATCGCCTAGTTTCATTATCTCATTGATTTACTTTATCAATGATAAGGTTAAGGTCCTCAATTTTTGCAATGCAGACTATATTAGCCTAGGATTTACCTGAATAGTGTAGACTGGATTAACCTGACTAAGAATTATCATGAGGAAGGCTGGACAGACAGTGGTGATGGCTACCAATGTAACACTTTCCACAGCACATATACAGTGGTACCTCAACTTACGATATTAATCCGTCAGAGAGGGCATATCTTAAGGCGAAACAATCGTTACCCGAATCAATTTTCCCCATAAGAAATAATGGAAATAAATTTAATCCGTCCAAGACTTCCAAAAGTAGTTAAATAAAATATTTTTTAGAACTTTTTGACATTAAATAATAAACAATTTAATGAAGAATAACTAAATACACAT
>WNWK01049333.1:0-13243 GCA_009830355.1 Cherax destructor
GGATACCAGTGAACTCCAGGAGGATTTGGATAAATTAATGTCTTGGTCTGAAAAGTGGCAGATGAAGTTCAATGTGGACAAGTGTAAGGTGCTAGTCGTTGGTAATGAAAATATCCCTCGAATTTATAAACTAGGTGAAGTTGAGCTTGATCATACAGAATGTGAAAAGACTTGGGAGTCATGGTAAGCAGAAATGTAAAGCTAAGACAACAGTGCCTAAGTGTGCCAATAAGGCTAGCAGATTACTAGGATTTATTTCAAGAAGTATAAGAAACAGAAGTCCAAAAGTTATTTTACAGCTCATACATCACTAGTGAGACCTCATTTGGATTATGCAGCTCAGTTTTGGTCTCCTTACTACAGGATGGATATAGATTCATTGGAGAACATACAAAGAAGAATGACTAAAATGATTTACAGTATAAGAAATCTCCCGTATGAAGATAGACTTAGAGCATTGAATCTCCACTCTCTGGAGAGACGTAGAATGAGGGAGATATCATCGAGGTGTACAAGTGGATGATGGGCATAAACAAAGGAGATATTAATAAAATACTGAGGATATCGAACCAAGTAAGAACGAGAAATAACGGATTTAAATTGGATAAATTTAGATTTAGAAAGGACATAGGCAAGTACTGGTTTTCGAACAGAGTTGTAGATGCGTGGAACAATCTTCGAGTAGGGTGATAGAGGCTAGGACCTTGGGTGGCTTTAAAAGAGATTGGACAAATATATGAGTGGGAGGGCTGGGTTTGATTAGTGTCGTGAGTACAGGAGTAAATTCTTAGGTAGTGGTGGTTTTGATAAGGACTTGCCTTGTATGGGCCAGTAGGCCTTCTGCAGTGTTCCTCCATTCTTATGTTCTTATGTTCTTATGCGTGGAACAATCTTCCGAGTAGGGTAATATAAGCTAGGACCTTGGGTGGCTTTAAAATGAGATTGGACAAATATATGAGTGTGAGGGGCTGGGTTTGATTTGTGTTGTGAGTACAGGGTAAATTCTTACGTAGTGGTGGTTTTGATAAGGACCTGCCTTGTATGGGCCAGTAGGCCTTCTGCAGTGTTTATCCATTCTTATGTTCTTATGTTCTTTTGAGCTACTCTACCAGCAGCTGAAGGAAGATCTGAGGGTAGCTAAGCTTGAGATATAGCGACTGACTGAGGAAAACAAGAGGTTTCGTAGTAATCCTCCTCTTGGGAATCCTCAAGCCAAGAAAGGAACCTGGACAGTGGCTGGAACGCATGGGACAAAGTTAAGGTTCAAGAGGACGGATAGAGAGGTAGAATCAACGAAGATCCAAGAAACTGTTGTGGAAACATCTAACCGATTCTCTCTGTTTCCCGATGAATGTAAGTCGACTACTGGGAACATCACGGCGAATGACACCAAGGAAGGTAAAAACATTGTTCTTGTTGGGGACAGTCAGATTAGGTACATGGATAGAGCCTTCTGCTTGAAACATAGAAGTAGGAGACAGAGGGTTTGCTTTCCAGGGGCTGGGATGGAGGATATTGTTAGCCATCTGGATGACATCATGAGAGGTAATGGGAGCAATCCTATTATCTGTCTCAGTGCTGGAGGCAACGATGTTGGCAGATGTAGGAGTGAGGACTTGACTTGCAGGTATAGGTCAGCAATAGACAAAATTTGGAAGAAGGGTTGGAACCCTGTCGTATGTGGTATTTTTCCAAGGAGAGGAGTTGGAAATGAATGGTTGTCCAGTGCAATTGGTGTCAATTGCTGGCTGGACAAATACTGTAAGGAAAATGCAGTAACATTCATTGTCAACTGGGACCTCTTCTATGACAGAAATGACATGTATGCCAGGGATGGGGGTTCACTTATCTAGGTCTGGGGTGGGGGCCCTGGCAACTGCAGTGGAGGGAGCTGTTAGGGCTTTAAACTAGAAAAAGTTAGTGGTATGGGTTATGGGGGAAAAACAGTGAAGTCCCATTGTAGTAATAATATGAATTCTAGGAGAACTAGTAATAGGCAGAATAAGGTGGATATTGGAAAGTCAGTGGCACTAGGTGAAAAGGACTGTAATAGGTATAGTGGAAAAAACAAAAATGAGCAGGAAGGGTAAAGAGAAATGGTGGTCTTTATATGTATTTTACACTAATGGACGAGTTGAGATTAGTTGCTAGTATGGGTAATATTGATGTTTTTTGCAATAACTGAGACGTGGTTTAATATGAAAAATCGGGACATGCCTGCTGAATATCACATCCAGGGTTTTAAATTGTTCCAAAAGTAGACAGAAGTATCGGGAAGGGGGGTGGGGTGGCACTCTATTTCTGTGATCATTTAAATTGTTGCATAAAAGCGGGCATATAGTCTGAAATATTACATACAGAGTCTGACTGGATAGAATTTTCAGAGGGGTGTGAAAAATTGATATTAGGCGTGATATATCGTCCTCCAAACTTAGATAGGGAACAAGGGAGACTACTCTGGGAGGAATTTGTTAAAGCCACAAGGCACGATAACGTAGTAATTCTAGGAGACTTTAACTTTAGTCAGATTGATTGGAATCTCTTGACAGGAAATTTAGAATCTAATGACTTTTTAGAGGTAGTTCAGGATTGTTTTTTGAAGCAGTTTGTGACAGAACCTACAAGGGGGAATAAACTACTTGACTTGGCTCTGGAAAACAAGGAATCCCTTGTTAATAATTTAGAAATTACAGAGGAAGTCGGCACAAGCGACCACAAGTCAATTACCTTTAGCATTGAATGGATGTATGATAGTAGGGATAATTCAGTAACAGACCCAGACTTTCGCTTAGCAGATTATAATAGGCTTAGAGAACACTTATCAACTATGGACTGGGATAACGAAGAGAGCTATCAATATGACAGTTTTCTTAACACTATACAGGCTGCCCAAAGAACATTTATCCCGTATAAAGAAATTATATCAAGTAGAAATGACACAAAATGGATAAATAATAGGCTCAAATATCTTTTAGGGCAGAAGAAAAGAATTTATAGGCACATAAGTAGAGGTGAGGGTCAACTTATAAATCAGTATACTGACATCAAGAGGGACGTTAAGAAAGGGATAAGAAAAGCTAAATGGGACTATGAAATTAAAGTTGCTAGGGATTCAAAAACTAAACCAAAAAGTTTTTTCTAGGTTTATAGAACAAAAGTTAGGGATAATATAGGTCCCCTTAAAAATAACTCTGGGCATCTTACTGACAAGGAGAATGATATGTGCTCTATTTTTAATAATTATTTTCTCTCGGTTTTCACACAGGAACACACTAATAATATCCCAGTAATTACTTTTTATAGTGTCCCTGAAGAAGATAAATTATGTAATATCATAGTCACTAGCGAAATTGTTATGAAACAAGTGGACCGACTGAAACAAAATAAATCGCTGGGTCCTGATGAGCTTTTTGCAAGGGTTCTTAAGGAATGCAAAATGGAGCTCTGTGAACCAATATCTAACATTTTTAATTTATCTCTTCAAACAGGTGTAGTGTCTGATATGTGGAAGATGGCTAATGTAATTCCTATTTTTAAAGCAGGGGACAAGTCACTACCGTCAAATTACCACCCAATAAGCTTGACCTCAATTGTATGCAAATTACTAGAGTCAATTATAGCTGATATTATTAGAAGCCATCTAGATAACCATAACTTGGTTAACGATACTCAGCATGGATTCACGAGGGTCCGTTCCTGCCTATCTAATTTATTATCCTTCTTTAGTAAAGCTTTTGAGGCTGTTGATCACGATAAAGAATTCGATATTGTCTATTTAGATTTTAGTAAGGCTTTTGATAGAGTACTGCACCAGAGACTGTTAAAGAAAGTGACAGCTCATGGCATTAGGGAAAAAGTGCTGTCATGGATCGAGTCATGGCTCACCAATAGGAAGCAGAGAGTGTGTATAAATGGTTTTAAATCCGAGTGGGAATCTGTAATACGTGGTGTTCCACAGGGATCAGTCTTAGGCCCGTTGTTGTTTATAATATATATCAATGACCTTGATGAGGGAATTACTAGTGATATGAGCAAATTCGCCGATGACACGAAGATAGGTAGGATAATTGATTCAAACATAGATGTCAGGGAACTTCAGGAGGATTTAGACAGACTCAATTCCTGGTCAGAAATGTGGCAGATGCAGTTCAATGTAGATAAATGCAAGTTTCTGAAGCTTTGGGGTGTCCATAACTCAAGCACTTATAAGTTAAATAAAGTAGAACTTAGCTATACAGATTGCGAAAAGGACTTGGGGGTTATGGTAAGCAGCAACCTTAAACCAAGACAGCAACGCCTAAGTGTAAGTAATAAGGCAAACAGATTACTGGGATTTATATCGAGAAGTGTTAGCAACAGAAGTCCAGAGGTTATATTACAGCTTTATACATCGTTAGTAAGGCCTCACCTAGATTACGCAGCTCAGTTCTGGTCTCCATATTACAGAATGAATATTAATTTGTTAGTAAACATTCACCATAGAATGACTAAACTAATACATAGCATTAGAAATCTTCCGTATGAAGAAAGATTGAAGACCCTAAAATTACATTCACTTGTAAGACGAAGAATGAGGGGAGACGTGATCGAGGTATACAAGTGGCAAATGGGTATTAACAAAGGGGATATAAATAAGGTCTTGAGAATATCTCTCCAAGAGAGAACCCGCAATAATGGATTCAAATTAGATAAGTTTAGATTTAGAAATGATATAGGAAAGCATTGGTTTGGAAATAGGGTAGTTGATGAGTGGAATTGTCTGCCTAGTAGGGTTATTGAAACTAGAACCTTGGGTAGTTTCAAATTTAGGTTGGATAAATTCATGAGTGATAGGAGTTTGATTTGAGTGGGAATTGCACATGAGTAAATAGAATTATCAAAGCTTATATCTTAAGTAGCATTGAAGATTGGGTTGAACAAATATCTTGTTAGTGGATTGGAATGTGAAGGACTTGCCTAGTATGGGCCAACAGGCCTGCTGCAGTGTTCCTCCTTTCTTATGTTCTTATGTTCTCATTCTTCGTCTTACAAGTGAATATAATTTTATGGTCTTCAATCTTTCTTCATACGGAAGATTTCTAATGCTATGTATTAATTTAGTAATTCTACGCTGTATGTTTTCTAACGAATTTATGTCCATTCTGTAATATGGAGACCAAAACTGAGCTGTGTAATTTAGGTGAGGCCTTACTAACCTTGTATAAAGCTGTAATATAACCTCTGGACTTCTGTTGTTTACACTTTTTGATATAAATCCCAGTAATCTGTTTTCCTTATTACGTACACTTAGGCATTGCTGTCTTGGTTTAAGGTTCCTGCTTACCATAACCCCCAAGTCCTTTTTGCAATCTGTTTGGCTAAGTTCTACGTTATTTAACTGATAAGTGCTTGGATTATGGACACTCCTGAGCTTCAGAACCTTGTATTTATCTTCATTATACTGCATCTGCCACTTTTCTGACCAGGAATTGAGTTTGTTTAAATCCTCCTGAAGTTCCATGACATCTACGTTTGAATCATTTATCCTACCTATCTTCGTGTCATCGGCGAATTTGCTCATATCACTAGTAATTCCCTCATCAAGGTCATTGATATATATTATAAACAACAACGGACCTAAGACTGATCCCTGTGGAACACCACTTGTTACAGATTCCCACTCGGATTTAACCCCATTTATGCACACTCTCTGCTTCCTAATAGTGAGCCATGACTCGATCTATGACAGCACTTTTTCCCCAATGCTATGAGGTGCCACTTTCTTTAAAAGTCTCTGGTCCGGTATTCTATCAAAAGCCTTACTAAAATCTAAATAAAGAATATTGAATTCTTTATCGTGATCAACAGCCTCAAAAGCTTTACTAAAGAAGGTTAATAAATTAGATAGGCAGGAACGACCCCTCGGGAATCCATGCTGAATATCATTATTCAAATTATGGTTATCTAGATGGCTTCTAATAATATCAGCTATAATTGACTCTTGTAATTTGCCTACAATTGAGGTTAGGCTAATTGGGCGGTAATTTGAAGGTAGTGACTTGTCCCCTGCTTTAAAAATAGGAATTACATTAACCACTACACCTGTTTGAAGAGATAAATTAAAAATGTTAGATATTGGTTCACAGAGTTCTATTTTGCATTCCTTAAGAACCCTTGCAAAAAGCTCATCAGGATCCGGCGATTTAATTTGTTTCAGTCGGTCTACTTGTTTCATAACCATTTTGCTAGTGACTGTGATATTAAATAATTTATCTTCTTCAGGGACACTAAAAATTAATTACTGGGATATTATTAGTGTCTTCCAGTGTGAAAACCGAGAGAAAATAATTATTAAAAATAGAGCACATATCATTCTCCTTGTCAGTAAGATGTCCAGAGTTATTTTTAAGGGAACCTATCTTATCCCAAACTTTTGTTCTATAAACCTGGAAAAAAACATTTTGGGTTAGTTTTTGAATCCCTAGAAAATTTAATTTCATAGTCCTGTTTAGCTTTTCTTATACCCTTTTTAACGTCCCTCATAATGTCAATATACTGATTTATAAGATGACCCATACCTCTATTTATGCGCCTATAAATTCCTTTCTTCTGCCCTAAAAGATATTTGAGCCTATTATTCATCCATTTTTGGTCATTTCTACTTGATCTAATTTCTTTATATGGGATAAATGTTCTTTGGGCACCCTGTATAGTGTTAAGAAAGCTGTCATATTAATAGCTCTCTTTGTTACCCAAGTCCACAGTTGATAAGTGTTTTCTAAGTCCATTATAATCTGCTAAGCGAAAGTCTTGGACTGTTACTGAATTATCCCTGGAAAAATAAACACATAAGCAGTATAATGTGATCCTTTATTGACACCGTTTCGCCCACGCAGTGGGCTTTATCGAGTCACAGACAGATCTGTCTGTGACTCGATAAAGCCCACTGCGTGGGCGAAACGTTGTCAATAAAGGATCACATTGTACTGCTTTTGTGTTTATTTTTCCATTGTGTCGGTATTTTATACCATTTATTTCCATTGAATTATCCCTACTATCATACATCCATTCAATGCTAAAGACTTGTGGTCGCTTGTGCCGAGTTCTTCTGTAATTTCTAAATTATTAACAATTGATTCCTTGTTTGCCACAACCAAGTCAAATAGGTTATTTCCCCTTGTAGGTTCTGTCACAAACTGCTTCAAAAGACAATCCTGAACTACTAAAAGTCGTTAGATTCTAAATTTCCTGTCAAGAAATTCCAATCAATCTGACTAAAGTTAAAGTTCCCTAGAATTTCTACGTTATCGTGCCTTGTGGCCTTAACAATTTCTTCCCAGAGTTGTCTCCCTTGTTCCCTATCTAAGTTTGGAGGATGATATATCAAGCCTATAATCAATTTTTCACACCCCTCTGAAAATTCTATCCAGACTCTGTATGTATTATTTCAGACTTTATGCCCGTTTTTATGCAACAATTTATATGATCACAGACATAGAGTGCCACCCCACCCTCCTTCCCAATACTTCTGTCTACTTGGAACAATTTAAAACCCTGGATGTGACATTCAGCAAGCATGTCCCGATTTTTCATATTAAACCATATCTCTGTTATTGCAAAAAAACATCAATATTACCCGCACTTGCAACTAATCTCAACTCGTCCATCTTATTTCTAGCACTACGACTATTAGTGTAATATACATATAAAGACCCCCCTTTCTCTTTACCCTTACAGCTCATTTCTGTTTTTCCACTATACCTATTACAGTCCTTGTCACCTGGGGCCACTGACTTTCCAATATCCACCTTATTCTGCCTATTACTAGTTCTCCTAGAGTTAATAATATTACTACACTGTTTTTCCTTCGTAACCCATACTACTAACTTTTTCTAGTTTAAAGCCCTAACAGCTCCCTCCACTGCAGTTGCCAGTGCCCCCACCCCAGACCTATATAAATGAACTCCATCCCAGGCATACATGTCATTTCTGCCATAGAAGAGGTCCCAGTTGTCAATGAATGTTACTGCATTTTCCTTACAGTATTTGTCCAGCCAGCAATTGACACCAATTGCCCTGGACAACCATTCATTTCCAACTCCTCTCCTTGGCAAAATACCACATATGACAGGGTTCATACCCTTCTTCCTAATTTTTTCTATTGCTGACCTATACCTGCTAGTCAGGTCCTCACTCCTACGTCTGCCAACATCGTTGCCTCCAGCACTGAGACAGATAATAGGATTGCTCCCATTATCTCTCATGATGTCATCCAGATGGCTAACAATATCCTCCATCCCAGACCCATGAAAGCAATCCCTCTGTCTCCTACTTCTATGTTTCAAGCAGAAGCTCTATCCATGTACCTAATCTGACTATCCCCAACAAGAACAATGTTCTTACCTTCGTTGGTATCGTTTGTCATGATGTTCCCAGTAGTTGATGAGTGGAACAGTCTGCCTAATAGGGTTATTGAGGCTAAAACCTTGGGTAGTTTCAAATTTAGGTTGGACAAATACATGAATGAGAGGGGATGGATTTGAGTGGGACTTGCACATGGGAAAATTTAATTTTCAGAGCTTATTGCTTGGGTAGCATTGTAAATTGGGTTGGGCAAACATCCTGTTAGTGGGATGGATTGTGAAGGACCTGCCTAGTATGGGCCAACAGGCCTGCTGCAGTGTTCCTCGTTTCTCATGTTCTTATGTTCTCCAATGAATCTATATCCATACTGTAGTATGGAGACCAAAACTGAGCTGCAAAATCCAAATGAGGTCTCACTAGTGATGTATAGAGCTGTAAAATAGCTTTTGGGCTTCTGTTGTTTTTACTACAGTGGTGGACCTGACTTAACTCAGTGAAGACGTGTCTTGTGTGCTCTCTGTGAATCTGAAGAAGATGTCTTCTCTTGAGCTACTCTACCAACAGCTGAAGGAAGAACTGAGGGTAGCTAAGCTTGAGATACAGCGACTGACTGAGGAAAACAAGAGGATTCGTAGTAATCCTCCTACAAATTAGACACATATGCAACATTTGGGTATCTTTATTGAGGAAACGTTTCGCCACACAGTGGCTTCATCAGTCCAATACAAAGTAGAAAGGTGTAAGGAGAGTAGGAGTTTTGAGGTAATCAGTCCCTCGGCCTGGAGTTGATGTGTTCAGTCCATCAATCATGTAGAATGTACTGCATATGTCCGTAGAGGTGGCTTATATACTGTAGTCAGGTGAGGTGAAGCAGCAGGAGGCGGGGTCATAGTGGTACCATCCACTAGTCGAATACACACTAGTCGAAGTAGGTCTTCGTCCAAAGGTTGGACAAGTGTTGAAGAATTCGTTTGTACTAAGATCCCAAGATGTTGCTGTGTCAGACAGGGTGTAGATGAATGGTTCAGAGAATCCTCAAGTTGAGAATCCTCAAGCAAAGAAAGGAACCTGGACAGTGGCTAAAACGCATGGGACAAAGTTAAGGATCAAGAGGACGGGTGGAGAGGTAGAAACAACGAAGACCCAGGAGAAGGTTGTGGAAACATCGAACCCATTCTCCGTGCTACCTGATGAATGTGAGTCGACTTCTGGGAGCGTCACGACGAACGACACCAAGGAAGGTAAAAACATTGTTGTTGTTGGGGACAGCCAGTTTAGATACATGGATAGGGCTTTTTGTTTGAATGATAGGAGTAGAAGACAGAGGGTTTGCTTTCCTGGGGCTGGGATGGAGGATATTGTTAGCCGTCTGGACGACATCATGAGAGGTAATGGGAGCAATCCTATTATCTGTCTCAGTGCTGGAGGCAACGATGTTGGCAGACGTAGGAGTGAGGACATGACTAGCAGGTTTAGGTCAGCAATAGACATAATTAGGAAGAAGGGTGGGAACCCTGTCATATGTGGTATTTTGCCAAGGAGAGGAGTTGGAAATGAATGGCTGTCCAGGGCAATTGGTGTCAATTGCTGGCTGGACAAATACTGTAAGGAAAATTCAGTAACATTCATTGACAACTGGGATCTCTTCTATGGCAGAAATGACATGTATGCCAGGGATGAGGTTCACTTATCCAGGTCTGGGGTGGGGGCACTGGCAACTGCAGTGGAGGGAGCTGTTAGGGCTTTAAACTAGAAATAGTTAGTGGTATGGGTTTTGGGGGGAAAACAGTGAAGTCCCAGTGTAGTAATATTATAAGTTCTAGGAGAACTAGTAATAGGCAGAATAAGGTGGACAGTGGAAAGCTAGTGACACTAGATGACAAGGACAGTAATAGGTATAGTGGAAAAACAGAAATGAGCAGGAAGGGTAAAGAGAAAGGAGGGTCTTTAAATATTTATTACACCAATAGTCGTAGTGCTAGGAATAAGATGGACGAGTTGAGATTAGTTGCAAGTACGGGTAATATTGATGTTTTTGCAATAACTGAGACATGGTTTAATATGAAAAATCGGGACTTGCCTGCCGAATGTCACATTCAGGGTTTTAAATTGTTCCAAGTAGACAGAAGTATCGGGAAGGGGGGTGGGGTGGCACTCTATGTCCGTGATCACTTAAATTGTTGCATAAAAACGGGTATAAAGACTGAATTAACACATACAGAGTCTGTCTGGATAGAATTTTCAGAGGGGTGTGAAAAATTGTTTTTAGGCGTGATTTACCGTAACCAAACTTAGATAGGGAACAAGGGAGACTACTTTGGGAGGAAATTGTTAAGGCCACAAGGCACGATAACGTAGTAATTCTAGGGGACTTTAACTTTAGTCAGATTGATTGGAATTTTTTGACAGGGAATTTAGAATCTAACGACTTTTTAGAAGTAGTTCAGGATTGCTTTTTGAAGCAGTTTGTAACAGAACCTACAAGGGGAAATAACCTACTTGACTTGGTTCTGGCAAGCAGGGAAACCCTTGTTAATTATTTAGAAATTACAGAGGAACTCGGCTCAAGCGACCACAAGTCAATTAATTACCTTTAGCATTGAATGGATGTATGATAGTAGGGATAATTCAGCAACGGTCCCAGATTTTCGCTTAGCAGATTATAATGGACTTAGAGAACACTTATCAACTGTGAACTGGGGTGACGAAGAGAGGTATCAATATGACAGTTTTCTTAACACTATACAGGCTGCCCAAAGAACATTTATCCCATATAAAGAAATTAGATCAAGTAGAAATGACCCAAAATGGATGAATAATAGGCTCAAATATCTTTTAGGGCAGAAGAAAGGAATTTATAGGCTCATAAAAAGAGGTGAGGGTCATCTTATAAATCAGTATACTGACATTAAGAAGGACGTTAAAAAGGGAATAAGAAAAGCTAAACAGGACTATGAAATTAAAACTGCTAGGGATTCAAAAACTAACCCAAAAAGTTTTTCCAGGTTTATAGAACAAAAGTTAGGGATAAGATAGGTCCCCTTAAAAATAATTCTGGGCATCTTACTGACAAGGAGAATGATATGTGCTCAATTTTTAATCATTATTTTCTCTCGGTTTTCACACAGGAAGACATTAATAATATCCCAGTAATTAATTTATTACAGAGGCCCAGAAGAAGATAAATTATGTAATATCGCAGTCACTAGCAAAATGGTTAGGAAACAACGAGACCGACTGAAACAAAATAAATCGCTGGGTCCTGATGAGCTTTTTGCAAGGGTTCTTAAGGAATGCAAAATGGAACTCTGTGAACCAATATCTAACATTTTTAATTTATCTCTTCAAAAAAGGTGTAGTGTCTGATATTTGGGAAAATGGCTAAAGTAATTCCTATTTTTTAAAACAGGGGACAAGTCACTACCTCAAAATTTCCAAAACCCAAAAAACCTGACCTCAATTGTGAAAAATCTTTGGGGGTCAATTATAGCTGAAAAATTAAGAAGCCATCTAATACCCCTTTAAATTTTATTAATGATACTCAGCATTTGGGTTCACGAGGGGCCTTCCCCCTTCTAATTTATTTAAACCCTTTTTCACTAAAAGTTTTTTAGGGTGTTGATCCCCGATAAAAAAATTGATATTGTTTATTTAGACTTTAGTAAAAGGGTTTTTATAAATTTCCCACCAAGGGGCTTTTTTAAAAAAAATGGCAGCTCATGGCATTGGGGGAAAAAATGCTGTCATGGATCCAGTCATTACCCAAAAGGAAGCAGAAATTTTCAAAAAATGAGGGTTAAAACCGAAGGGGGCTTTAACTAGTGATGTTCCACAGGGGTCAGTTTAGGCCCATTTTATTTATAATATATTGACCTTGACGGGGAAAAATTACCGTATATGAGCAAATTTCGCCGGCGACCGGAAAAATAGGGGGATTTGATTCAAACATAGATGTCATAGGCTTCAGAAAGATTTAGACAAACTTAATTCGTGGTCCCGAAAAATTTGGGAGATGCAATTCTTAGTAAATTGAAAGGTTCTGAAACCGATGTCCATCCCCAAACACTTATAAGTTAAATAACGTAGAACGCCATACAGGTGCGAAGGACTTGGGGGGGGATGGTATGCAGCAACCTTAAACCAAGACAGCAATGCCTAATTTTGAATAAGGCAAATAGATTACTGGGTTTTTTATCCCAAAAAGTGTTAAACAACAAAAAGTCCCCAAGGGTTTTTTAACTTTAAAATCATTAAGGAAAGGGCCCCACATGAAAGGGAGCTCAGTTTTGGTCTCCCTAATTCAGAATGGACATAAATTGTTAAAAACATTCCCGCGTAGAATGACTAAATTAATACATAACTTTAAAAAACTTCCCTTGAAAAAGTGGGGGTGGACCCAACTTAACTCGAGTGGGGGACCTGACTTAACTTCGAGGGGGTGGACCTGGCTTAACTCAGTGAAACGTGTCTTGTGTGCCCCTGCCCAAACTGAAGATGTCCTCTCTTGGCTTCTCTCCAGCAGCTGAAGGAAGGGGCTGAGGGAAAGCTAAGTTTGAAAATACAGCGACGGAAAAACCCCAAAAAAATTTATAAATAATCTTCCTGTTTAGAATCCCCCCAAGGTGGAAAGGGGAACCCCGGACAGTGGCTAAAAACCCTGGGGCAAAGTTAAAGGGTCAAAAGGACGGTGGAGAAAGGGAAAAACAACGAAAAACCCAAAGGGGAAAATTTTGGAAACATCCCGAACCCCTTCTCCCCTGCTACCCGTGAATGTGAGGGCGACTTTGGGACGTCCCACAAAAAAAAACCAAGGAAAGGGAAAAACATTTTTTTTTGGGGGCGGTCAAATTTAAGTTTAAAGGGTAGGGCTTTCTTTTGGAATTTATAAGAAGGGGGGGTT
>WNWK01049334.1:0-13242 GCA_009830355.1 Cherax destructor
AAAATATAAAAAATATAATTGCCCTAAAGAAAAGGATTAAAGTAGTATAAGTTACAAATACTATCATATTGATCTCTTCAAGAGAATTTATATGAATGAAAGACACTATCACACACATTTAATTGTCTATTCCATCATAGGAGACTATTATACATTTGTACATTGTTTTTCTCTATTAACAATAAGGAATGACAAAATAATAGAAAATGCATAAACTATTTTTTAATAACTTGAATGTCCTTTCACCCTTTAAAGAAAGTCTCTCTAACTTGATAAAGAAATTTATCAAGTTTACATGGCAATTGTCATAGTTAGGTTTAATAAGAGATACATTTAAGTAGATAAATATACTAAGCACATAAATAAATTATAAGAATAACCATTTAAACTGAGAACTAGAATATGCACGCAAGGAACTTATGTTTGACTAATCATTCCATTTTAAGATGCAATTTACAGTATCATGTACATTACATCCAACAACTCTACATCCCTTAAAAAAAATTTTGTGCAATTTTGACTGGGGAAAAGTTAAATGCACCTTGAAAGTAACATACAAAGATTTATATGAACACAATTAAGATTGAGTAAATAAAATCACCTAAATTTTTTGAGACAAACAGCACAAAGCCAACAAATGGTAATAAAGACACAATTGCAGAGACACTTTATTGACAAGCTTTATTAGACAGGATTCTTCATTGACTGAAGTAGCCTGTCCACAGGCAAAACAGTAAAATTACTCTCTGCAAGTGTGTCCTTTTCACCAATCAAATTTTTTGGTATGATTACTGTGCCAACACACATTAGTACAAGTTGAAGGAGCATTTCTTATGAAAAAAAATTATGGCAATGATAACTAATCAATGGGATGTAATGTATTACTTTTATTAAAGAATGTTTACCATACTCTAAATTGAGCCACCTACTTATTTGTTACACTAACTCTTGAGCTTCCTGTTAGTCAGATAACATATGGACAAAATTTATGGGAACCTTCCCTCGACGTTCTGGGTGTCCTTCAATCATGCCCTCCATCCAGTCTCCATCCTCTGTTTCTGCCTTCAGTACAATAATAATTTCACCTTCAGTAAAACTAAGTTCATCATCTAAATCTGCATCACAGTCATATAATGCCTGACATCTCCGCTGACGGACTGAACCCACTGCTGTTGACAATGTAAGATAACATTAAGTCAGATACATATTTCATATTAAATGTAAGAATCTCATTATATATGTACTCAATTATTATGTACCAGTATTAGTATGGGTACCAGTTTTCCAAACAAGTGCAAGTACAGTGGAACCTCGGTTTTCATCATTAATTCACTCCAGAAAGTTTGACGAAAACCGAATTCAACGAAAACTGAAGAAATATTTCCCATAAGAAACAATGTAAATCCAATTAAACCGTTCCAGACACCCAAAAGTATTAACAAAAAATACATTTTATATAGAATAACTAGTTTTACATACAGAAAACAATGAGAAATAAATATAAAGGACTAATGAAATGGATAAATGAACATTTAACATCACTTTTACCTTTATTGAAGACTTTTGTTGGCGTATGGAAGATGTGAGGAGGGGAGAGGGAGGACGAGAGGTTATTGGTTGGAAGGGGAATCCCCTTCCATAGGGACTTCAGGTATTAAGTCTCTATCCGAGGTTACTTCCCTTCTTTGTCTTTTACTGGCACTGGACCCCTGTCACACAAAAAATCTGTCCAGAGAGGTCTGTTTCTGGGGTCTCTAAGATTTGCCTAAAATGGGACAAGGCATTGTCATTGAACATGTTACAGACACCGCTTGCAACAGCTTTGTTAGGGTGATATTTCTCCACAAAACTTTGCAACTCACTCCACTTTACACACACGTCCTTAATCACTGAAGAAGGCACATTCTCCCTCTCTTCCTCCTCCTCTGAAGCAATTTCCCCAAATGTGATCTGTGCTGTTCCAGTTGAAGGTGTTGTAGCTCTTCAGTGGTTAGCTCTTCCTGTGGTCGTCCACCAACTCTTCCACAACCTGGCCACTCACATTCAACCCCATGGACTTTCATACTTTGCTACGAGTTCTTTCTTGAATTCTATCATGTTTCTCGCCTTCTTTATCAAAGGGCTGGCATCGAAACTTTTTTTGGCCCCATGGTGGCTTATTTAGCAGTCGCACTCAATAAACAAGCAGAAAAACAATGGATTATTACTAAATGTTTCGTATGAACACGCAGGGTAATGTTCACTCGACAAGAAACAAAGCCAGACTGATTCAGAATGCATGCGTGGGATGCTTTGTGTGGCGCAGGCAGGCGAACACGTTCGGTATGGCGGATGAAAACCGAGGTGATGAATGAAAACTGGGACAAAATTTTAACGAAAAAGTTGTCGAAAACCAAATTCGATGAAAACCAGGGGAAACGACAACCAAGGTTCCACTGTACTCTAAAATTAAACCTCTTGGAAAATTTTCTATTTTGCATTGATAAATAAATTTTTATGGGTCACCGTGATATTCAAACTTTTAATTTTACACCACAACATTCATGTAAAATTTTATTTGTATTACTGAATGTAATTATATCTCATTTCCTTTACATAAAAGTTAATTCATTACAGTTGGTATTTACTAATGTTACACCTGTCCCCACTTCAACACTTTTTTTGTTACTTTCCTATCACAGCCAGCCATGGTTGTACAAGATGCTGAAGTGCCTGGTAAAGTGATTGTGACTTACAGGCCTTTTAACAAGTTCTGAACATGTATCATGCTTACCCTATGCATTAGCATGAACAACAGATAGTATCAATTTGCTAACCCGAAAGATCACACACTCATAAAAATATCATCAAGGGTGTAAATCACCTGTGAAAAGAATCACATTTGTAGCCCTCCCAGGCACATGTTA
The DNA here is from genome assembly GCA_009830355.1 of Cherax destructor. Taxonomy (NCBI): domain Eukaryota; kingdom Metazoa; phylum Arthropoda; class Malacostraca; order Decapoda; family Parastacidae; genus Cherax; species Cherax destructor. The sequence goes on from WNWK01049334.1 coordinate 2,907, forward strand.
AATAAACCACACGAGAGGCGAGAGATGCGGGAAGGTTTATGGAAGAAGATAACTTACCAGCAAGACACTCTTCCATGTACCACCCCGCATTTTTGGTTGAATAACTGGGATTTCAGATAAACCTCCAATTTTCATTTCATAGATGGGATTTGAAAATAAAAAGCTGGACAACCCATGTGCAGAAGAGGTAATTTCAGATTACAGTCATCCTCGGTTTTCGGTTTTAATCCGTTCCAGATGGATCGGCTAAAACCAAAATCGGCGAAAACCAAAACTATTTTCCCCATAAGAAATAATGGAAATTCAATTAATCCGTTTCAGAAACCCAGAAGTTTGGAAAAAAAAAATTGGGGGGCCTTAAAGATAGATTTACATGCACAAATGAATGAAATGAATGTGGCACTTACCCTTACTGAAGACTGATGTTGTTGGATGAAAGAGAGATAGGAGGAGAGGGTAGAAACCTAATTTTGGAAGGGAAATCCCCTCCATAAGGACTCTAGGTACCAAGTCCTCATCTGGGGTCACTTCCCCTTTTTTGTCTTTAATCCCACTAGGACCAGCTTGTGATTCACTGCACACCTGTGGCACTAAATATCTCTCCAGAGAGCTCTGTATCTGGCGGTCTTTAAAAAGTCCCTAAAATGGGACATGGAATTGTCATTGTAAAAATAGCCAGCACGGATTGCAACATCTTTGTCAGGGTGATGTTCCTCCACAAATGATTGCACCCTACTCCACATTGCACAAATCTCCTTAATCTCTGAAGAAGGCACCTTACATCTTTCTTCCTCCACTGAAGCAATTTCCTCAGATCTGTTTTGTTGTTGTTGCAGCTCAAGCTCTTGCAGCTCTTCAGTGGTTAGATCTTCATTGTGGTCCTCCACCAACTCTTCCACATCCTCTCCATTCACATCCAACCCCATAGAAGTCCCCAATTCCACAATACTTTCCACAACTTCCATAGGCTCATCAGGGTTAGCTTCAAACCCTTCAAAATCCCTCTCTTGTACACAATCTGGCCACAACTTTCTCCAAGCAGAGTTCATCGTCCTGGAGGTCACTCCTGCCAAGCTTTATCTATAAGGCCTATGCAATGGAAGATATCAAGTGACCCTTCCAGAACTCTTTTAGGGTCAATCTAGTGTCTGAGGTTACATCAAAGCACCTTTGAAACATTGCTTTGGTGTACAGTTTTTTAAAGTTTGCAATGACCTGCTGGTCCATGGGCTGGAGGAGAGGAGTGGTGTTAGGAGGCAAGAACTTTACTTTTACAAATCTGAATTCCTTAGGCATTTGGTCTTCCAAGTCTTGAGGATGACCAGGAGCATTGTCCATTACCAGGAGGCACTTAAGTGGCAATTTATTCTCCAATAGATATTTCTTCACACTGGGGCCAAACACTTGATTAAACCATTCCAGGAAAATTTCCCTAGTGACCCATGCCTTAGCATTAGACTTCCAAAACACACACAATTTACCTTTGTCAACACTGTATTTGCTGAACACTCTGGGATTTTCAGAGTGATACACTAGTAAACGCTTCACTTTTAAATCCCCACTAGCGTTCCCACATAACATAAGAGTTAGCCTGTCTTTCATAGGCTTGTGTCCTGACATTGCCTTTTCCTCCTGTGTGATGTAGGTCCTCCTTGGCATTTTCTTCCAAAGAGGCCTGTTTCGTCACAATTAAACACTTGTTGGGGTTTAAATTCTTCTGCCTCTACATATTGTTTAAACTCACGCACAAATTTTTCAGCCCCATCTTTATCTGAACTGGCACCCTCACCATGCCTTACAACACTGTGTATGCCAGTTCGCTTTGAAGTTTTCGAACCAGCCTTTGCTGGCCTTAAATTCATCAACCTCAACACTGGTTCCAGGCATTTTCTTTACAAGATCGGCATGCAACAGCCTTGCTTTTTCACATATGATGGATTGCACAACACTATCACCCGCTAGCAGTTTTTGGTTTATCCACACCAATAACAATTTCTCCATATTTTCCATTGTTTGTGATCTCTGTTTCGTTATCGTATTCACCCCTTTCGCAACATTAGCTTCCGTGATTTCCTTTCTCTTTGCCACAATGGAACTGATGGTTGATGGGTTTTTCTTGTATATCCTGGCGAGCTCGGCAATACGTACACCACTATCATATTTTTCTATTATTTCTTTCTTCAGTTCTATGGTGTTCCTCACTTTCTTTACCAAAGAACTGGCACTAGGAGCTTTCTTTGGGCCCATGGTAGCTTATTTAGTAGTCACACACAATAATCAAGGGCCAAAAACAATGAATTGTTAATAAATGTTTTGTATAAACTCCTGGGGTGATGTTCACTCAAGCATAAACAATGCTAGACTGCGTGACAATGTGCGTGGGAGGTGCGTGGGTGGCGGGCCTACGGCCTTTGTATGTGCGCGGCACTAGTGGACAGGTCCCACACGATCGGCGAAAACTAAAACAATCGGCGAAAACTAAGACAAATTTTCCCTGAAAAAAGTCGGCGAAAACCAAAATCGGCGAAAACTGGGACAAGCGAAAACCAAGGGATGACTGTATAATAAAAAATTGTGAATCCTCTGGCTAGCCGCAGTGTTGTTATTGAAGAAATACCACTTGTTCGTGGTTACAATAATATACGTATGTATTGCTTGTGGAGGCTATATCACCAAACAGGGAGTAGAATGAAATTAGCTGAGCCAACCACACCATCGTATGTCCTCGCAACTTGAAGCAAACCTAGTTCGCTTGGCTCAAGTTGTTTGTAGGATTGTATGGTCCAGTGGTTTAGTGTGTCATGAATTTTTGCTCGCCATGAGATGGGCTAAAAAACACAGGTTCGATCCTCCGGCAGGCCACAGTGTTGTTATTGAATATACACACATACTATGCATACTAATATAGTGGAGTAATACAGCAAGTAATTGATTACAGTCCAATATTATTAATCTAAACATGGCAGTGCTGATTCATATAGATTTGCCAAAATGAATAAGTATTATCCATGTCTGATAATAGTATAAGGTGATATGCATTTTTGCAACAAATTTTAATTTGGAAAAATCTTTCCACTAATGAATTTGTTTCCAAATAAGAGAGAAAAGTCAGACTAATACAGTAGGAAGTCTGAAAGAAACAACAAACTTTGCTACATAAGCCAGTGAGAACTACAATGTGATATATATCGACTTCAATGTTTCTCTTACCCTTCTTGGTGGAGGTCGAGGATCATCAGACACCAAAGATGACAAAGACTCAGTTGATCGGCCATTAATAAAGGTGTTTGGAGATTCTTGAGGTGATGATGATGGTGAAGTGTCAGTGTCTAAAGGTCTTCCATCACTTGTGCTACCTAAATATTATTTTAAATTATGCAACATGAAACACTTGTAAACAATAGTTTCATAAAGGAAATGTTTCAACTCTTGCATTTCTCAAATGTTATCTGAATTAAATAAGAGACCACAATAGTAACCTTTAGCATCAAGATCATCAATATTCTTACATAAATCAAATTATGAATGCAATATTTAACAATCAATAGCTTTTAGTCAAAATGTAAACTTTTTATTAGTTAATAAAGTTTACAATACAATATGCAGAAAATTTTAGGGTTAAAGGGCATGCATGCATTTGCATTACATTACATTAAGGATACACCTATATAAACAAACAAAAGCAAGCAGCTTTAAAACACCAATGTGTTGCAGTGCCATTGCAATACAAAGCAGTGCTAAAAGACTTCTATATTGCATGTAAAGCATTGTTCTGAGAGAGATACTCAAAAAACAAAATTTAGTACAGTACATGATCTGACAAAAACCAATAGCCACAAAAAAGAATATGATCTCAATTCATAATTTATTTTAGTACTGAATTATTGCAGATTATTATGTATTTAAAAAAATCAGTACTGGTACGAGACCATAATTTTTTTTTTTATAACATAGGACGAGGAAAGGTCCCCAAAGCTTTGGTGCCCAGGTGCCCCAGTGTGTTGTAATCTGCCACTGCATAGTTCCATTGTATAAAGGAAGAGGACATAAGAGTGCAATTACAGAGAATAAACATTTTGAGTGTAATGGATAAAATGTACTATACAGTGGACTCCCGAGTTTCGGTCACCTCGGAAATCGTACAATTATGTAAGTGTAATATTGTAAGTGCTTTTGTAAGTGTATTTTTGGGGGTCTGAAATGGACTAACCTACTTGACATTATTCCTTAAGGGAGTAAATTCATTCGGTAATGGCACTTGAGCAGCCTTCTGGAATGAATTATGACCCAAACTCGGGGGTCCACTGTATAATAATTATTGAAAAAGTTGAGCAAAAGACAGAGTAGGATTGCAGAGGACCTAGGATTTAGGACGGGAAGGGTATGCATGACTAAGTGTTTGCATTAGGTATATACAGTATATACATGTGAGCAATAGTACTTAGATAATGGTGAGATGTTTCTTGAATTCAAGGATTTATAAAAGGTTTACAGTACAATGGACCCCCGAGTAACAAACACCCCGGAAATCGTACAATTATGTAAGTATAATATTGTAAGTGCTTGTGGAAGTGTATTTTTGGGGGTCTGAAATAGACTAACCTACGTGACATTATTCCTTAAGGGAGTAAATTCGTTCGGTAATGGTACTTGTGCAGGCTTCTGGAATGAAGTTTTTACGTTACTCAGGGGTCCACTGTATATTAGGATGGATAGAAGAGATATGTGGTGCTGCAGATGTAGTATAGAGTAGGTGGTAGATTGTTAAAAGCTGCAAAGGACTGTTATGAGGAAAGTGAGGCTCAGGTTATACAAGAGAGAAGAGGACTATTTTCCCATAAAAGTACATTTTTTTTATTTGTCATGTTTATTATACAGTGTTACCCCGGTTTACGATGGTCTCCAAACTCGCCCTTTTATGTAAGTTTATTTTTTTAAATGCTTTTGTAAGTGTATTTTTGGGGTCTAAAAGGACTAGTCTATTTTACATTATTCCTTATGGGGATAAATTCGTTTGGTAATGGCACTTGAACAGCATTCTGGAACGAAAAAATATCGTAAACCGGGGTACCACTGTATTCATAGATGAGATTATAAACTAAGTGAATGCTAGTATTGGAGAGAGGTGTGAGCTTAAAAGATTATGACTAGGATATGAGGTATGAGTTACAGTTACTCTGCTAATGACAATGATTTTGAAATTTTTTAAAGAAAAGTTGCAAGGATTGGTGGAGAATTTTGGGAGATGTATAAAAGAAGGAAGTCAAGATTAAACATAAAAAACAGCAAGGTGATGAGGTGTGTGTGTGGAGGAGGTAAATGCACTTACTGTATTTGTTAATTATGTCAGCAACTGGGGTTTATAAAAGATGAAACTAATCAGAATAACTGATGGGGAAAAAAAGTAGGGATTCAAGGAAACTGGTTAGATGACTGAGTTCTGGAGGAAGGGAAGTACTGTGCTTGCACTATAAAGGATAGGTGGGTATGCTGTGATTCAGAATGTCAATTCAAATGCACACCCTTGGCAAGACAGTGAATGTGTTTCTTTCTCTGGTTTACCTTGCACAAATGAGAAACTGTTGATGTGTTAAAAAAATCACCATTACTTGTTCAATGCTATAGCTGTCTTGCCAGTGGTGTGAAGACATCACACTTCAAATGACCCTCAGAACCATAATAATCCCATTCATATCGAGATGGCCAAGGAAGATGAGAATAAATGTGGGAGATAATGACAATGGGAAAATGAGTGCTCTAAAAGTCATGTGCAATTAAAGTTAAACAAATCAAGAGGTCAATACAGTGGTCCCTCGGTTTTCGGTCATCTCCAAACTTGAACATTTATGTAAGTGTATTTTCGTAAGTGCTTTTGCAAGTGTATTTTTGGGGGTCTGAAATAGACTAACCTACGTGACATTATTTCTTAAGGAAGTAAATTCATTCGGTAATGGCACTTGAGCAGCATGCTGGAAAGAATTTTCGGCGAAAACCGAGGGTCCACTGTACATGAAAAAAAGTATGTGTTCGAGTCCTGGTGTGGCTGACACTTCCTCATAACTCATCCACTAAACATTAATTACATCGCTGGTCTCTCCTACAATGATTTTAGCAAAAAAAAAGTTGTACAAAATTCAAATACGTATGTAGAAAAATTGTGGATAGTGAAATGTGAAAGGTTCGACAATTTCACTTAGGCCAACAATTGAGTTTCAAGACAATGGAGTGAGGAACTGTGGATGCCACACTGCCACCCTCAGGTATTCACTGCTAGGTGTACAAGAGCAGCAGGTGCAAGGAGACTTGGCCACATGCCTCACCTTGCCTTGTTTACTGCTAAATGGAAAATACTACTTGACCTTTCTTATCAAGACATGGGGATTCTCTGTACAATAAGTGAACATAGGCACCATTAATACACTAAGAGAAAACGCAGTAAGTGTCCAGGGCCCAAGACTGTTCAACAGCCTCCCACCAGGCATAAGGGAAATTACCAATAGATCCCTGGCTGCCTTCAAGAGGGAGCTGGACAAATACCTAAAGTGCCAGATCAGCTGGGCTGTGATTTGTACGTTCGAGTATGTTCGGCCAGCAGTAACAGCCTAGTTGATCAACCCTAATCCACCAGGAGGCCTGGTCATGGACCAGGCCATGGGGGCGTTGATCCCCGGAATACCCTCCAGGTAGGCTTGTGCATAATACAGTAGTACAGCGGAACCTCAGTTAACGAATTTAATTCATTCCAGATGTTGATTCGGCAACCAAAATCGACAACCAAAACAATTTTTCCCATAACGAATAATGTAAATAGAATTAATCTGGTCCAGACCTCAAATGACAATATAATATTAATAATGTACTAACTACTACATAAAACAATGTATAAAATTATACAGAACAGGGAAACTGTAAAAATGAATACTAAATGAAAATTTAACTGAAATACTGTACATACAGTAAATGAAAATTTAACTACCTGCCCCTTACCTGTCAGAGGAGAGCTAATGGCATACTGGAAGGAGGTGGGAGAGAGGAGAGGAGATGTTATTGCTCGGAAGGAGAGTCGCTTTCTATTAATATGTCAGGCAACTGTCCTTCTGGTGTTGTTTCTCTTCTTTGTCTCTTTTCACCACTAACACCTTGTTCTGGCTCACTGGTTCTTTGTCTCACTAAAAACCTGTCCAGTGAGGTTTGTTTCAGGTTCTGTTTTAACACTTGTCTAAATTGAGACATTACGCTGTCATTGTACATGTTAGAGAGACAGATGACCACTGCTTTGTCTGAATGGTATTTTTCAGCAAACTCCTGCACAAGATGCACAACAAAAGCTCAAGAGATGTCTACAGCACGCGAGTTAGTGGCTATACTGACTCATGCCCATGCTCTCGACTTATTATCCAGTGCGCATTCTGTAAGTACATGACGTGAGCCGCTTTGTCCCGTTCAGTATACGCAAAAACTTGTCCATCGACAACCAAGAGAACGTACGGAAACTGGGACATTTTTTTCTTGAAGACCTCGTTCGAAAACCAATTTATTCAACAAGTACAGCCTCTCCTCCCTTAGCGATGTACTCATTTACCAACGCCTCGGACTTACGACGGGCTCTCTGACCAGTATTTATACTTAAATAATGTACAGTGGTACCTCGGTATACGTCCTTAATCCGTTCCAGGACCTTGGATTTATACCAAACAAATTTTCCCATAAGAAATATAGGGAAAACAATTAATAAGTTCCCATGAAAAAAAATCCTATTGTTATTGGCATATTATACATTGATGGGGTTGTATAAAATAATTTAAACACTGCTTAATACTCAAATATGTAATTTAAACACTGCTTAATACTAAAATACATACATAAATACAAAAGAATTAGATGAAATAAATGTAAATTTAACCTCACTTTACTTTGCTGAAAAGAGTCGAGTGCCTACTAGGATAGTGCTGAGAAGGGATTATTATTATTATAATCAAATAGAAGCGCTAAACCACAGGGGTTATACAGCGCTGCAGGTTATTGCAAGATGCAGGGAGAATGGGTTGTAAGAGGGAGATGGATGATTAGTAGGGTAGGGAGTGCATCAGGATGGTAGATAGTGCAGGGATAGAGGGTAGCAAGAGATCAAGGTAGAAGGGACTGAGGGAGGTGCTAGAGGTATAATCTTCAGAGTTTGTGTAGTAAGTCAGTTTCTGTCAAAAAGTCAATGAGAGAGACAGGATTAAAGGAGGGTCCATCTGCAAGAGGGGAAGGTAAAGAAAGGGCCGCAGAGCGAAGACGCCGTTGGAGGTAAATTCTGCGTGCTCATTGATAGAGTGGGTAGTCCAACAGAATATGTCGAACAGACACTGGAACCTGACAATGCTCACAGAGAGGGGCAGGGAGCCTCTCCATGAGATACCCGTGAGTAAGACGAGTGTGGCCGATGCGAAGACGGGAGAGTGTAGTCTCCCAACCTCGACATTGGTGACAAGAAGAAGGCCAGAAACCTATAACCGGTTTAATAGAATGAAGTTTGTTATTCAGCAGGTCAGACCAGCGTTGTTGCCAACGGGTGCGAAGGTGGGTAGCAATGACCGCAAAACAGTCCGTGAAACGAACACCTCTATATGAAACGAAACTGGAAGGTCATGTACTGCTGACCGCGCAGCAGTGTCTGGCTGTTCATTGCCCTGTACGTCAACATGACCAAGGACCAACAAAAGACAATATCTTTATGCTTGCTAAAGATACGGCATAACCAAAGGTGGATACGAAGAACTAGGGGGTGAGGTGTATCAATTTTATGAATAGCCTGTAAAGCACTAAGGGAGTCTGAAACGACCACAAATGGTGACACAGGCATAGATGCAATACGGATAAGTGCCACAAGAATGGCATACAATTCAGCCGTAAATATGCTAGCCGAGGGTAATAGATGCCCTCGTACGACGCTGTCTGGAAACACTGCTGCGAATCCGACGCCGTCAGAATACTTTGAACCATCGGTGTATACTGTGATGGCATGGGAATGAGAACGGAAATGGTCAAGAAGGAAAGAGCGAGAAGCCGCCGTAGGTAGTTGGGCTTTCGTGCAAGGTAGAGGAATAGAACAGACACGGACAGCAGGAACTTCCCAAGGGGGCAGGGAAAAGGGAGATGTCACATGAACATATAGAGGTGGGAGCTGAAGGGAAGACAGGAGTGAATGTAGACGAAGAGAAAAGGGACGAAGTAAGCAGGGGCGACGAACAAATAAAGAGCGCCTACTAACATCTGTAACAATCCTATACATGGAAGGATTGCAGAGGTCATGAGAGCGAACAAAATAGCGAATGTAATGTGTATCATGACGATCGGATAAGGATGGAATGTTCGCTTCTACATAGAGGCTCTCAACCGGGGAAGAACGAAATGCACCAAGGCATAAGCGTAATCCCTGGTGATGGATGGGATTAAGGATGGAAAGAGTAGCAGGGGAGGCCGTAGAATATATCTGGTCACCATAATCGAGTTTCGACAAAATTAGGGCTGAATGTAGGCGAAGGAGAGTTCTACGATCAGCCCCCATGAAAGATGTGCGAGGGTTTTAAGAAGGTTCAGCCTGGTGTGACAAGTTGCCTTCAGAGAGGTAATGTGAGGTTTCCAGGACAATCGACGGTCGAACAGGAGGCCGAGAAACCTAACTGTATCACGTTGTGGGATACGTGAGCCGTATAGGTACAATGGATGATCAGAGACCACTGAACGTCTATTAAACGTAATTTCATGAGTTTTGCCACTAGAAAATTTAAACCCGTGAGTGGTGGCCCAATCTGAAACCCGGTTGATGGCATGCTGGAGGAAAACTGCAATGAGGTGACAGTCAACACCTGCACAAGCTATAGCAAAGTCATCCACATAGAGCGATGACCAAATATTGGATGGGAGAACAGATGCCAGATTATTTATAGAAAGCAGAAAGAGTGTTGTGCTCAGAACACATCCCTGGGGGACACCTTCAGCTTGGACAAATTCCGGGGAGAGCTCATTACTAACCCGGACCTGGAAATGTCTGTCAGTTAAGAAGGCCTTAAGAAAGAATGGTAGGTTGCCTCGGAGGCAATGTATTTTATACTAACTGTCGAAGCGCCAGAAATAAAATTAACGAATTACGTTTGGTAGCATGTTCTGGGAACTTTGATGTCATTGCAATAACTGAAACATGGTATAATACCAAGAGTCGGGATATGATTGCTGAGTGTCATATTCAGGGGTTTAAGTTGTTCCATGTAGATAGATATAATGGGAAAGGGGGTGGAGTTGCATTGTATGTACGAGAAAATATAAATTGCTGCATAAAAACAGGCATAAA
>WNWK01049335.1:0-13241 GCA_009830355.1 Cherax destructor
ATTTGTAACCCCCTAATTCACCCCATTTTCCCATCCTTTTAAATGACCAAACCCCCTCAATACCCCCTATAGTTCTCCTCATTAGGATCTTCATTAAACACTAAACATATAACAAGAGGGAAAATTTGCTGCAACATAAATTTAACATCTTTTCTTGTCACTGCACGCAAAGGGAAAAAAAAATTCTTTCCCGTTCCAAAGTAGGTCTCAGCGTCCACCACCAGACAGCCATTAATTTGTGGCGACGAACTTTTTCCGGGCCGACACCCCCCGAGCAATTATGCTCTAAAAAAAAAATAAAAAAAGTTCTTGGGGTCAAAGGATTTTTGTTTTTCCTTTACACGCAGTTTCCCGATAATGTTAAGAGGCGATTTTCTGGAAGACGAACTCTGAGAGGTTCTTTGGGTTTTTGCTATTCGAAAGAATATCGACTACCAAGGACCATTAAAGACTGTTTGTCACCTCTGAATCACCAGTCAAGAATACTTTAATTCTTGTTATAGGAATTAGAGTAAATTCTCAGTTTATATACTATGAGTGATATACACTTCTTTGTGCATATTCAGGGAGATTTACATCTTTTGGGTATATATTCAGAGATATACACCACTTGATTTGCATACAAACGTATATTCCTTTGTGTATATACAAAAACATACGACTCTTGGTGTATGCACAGAGATAAACAAGTCTTGGTGTTCATTCAGAGAGATATAAACAAACCTTTCACGGATTATAAAAGAAATTCAACATGAAAGGAATGAACGTCCTCTTGGGAAAACCTTTTAAAATTAAGCAACGCTCGTGTAAACTCTAACGTAGAGCTGCTTCGAAAGCAAAATTGGTGAGAATTCTTCGTCCAGGTTGTGGGACAAACTTGTGCTGCCGTCGCTTCCATGGAATTTACTCCCTATCCGCAACCTCACAAATTTCTTTCTCGTCTTGCCCCGTCCCCACGAAATCTTCAACTCTCCGGCGAAATACTGTAAACTTTCTGGTGGCACTGCCACTTCTCGGGCAGACTGAATTGTGTTGGTTTAGCAAGTTCCGATTTTTTCCCGGTGTCTACATTGGGACTGACCCCCTGTTTCACCTGGACAGACCTTGGTGGATCTGGGCCCGGAAAGTTGCTGTGTTTTGTTTTAAAACTCCTGTGTTACTTAGGCCAGACGTATTGTAGATTTGATCAGTTCAGTTGTGGTACTGAGATCAGGTTTGCTGTGTTTCTCCCATCGTAAGTGTTACAGCTCCTAGACCAGGAATGTTGTTGTATTTTAGCTAAGTCTCTCGTGGAATTGGCCCCACACTTGTTTTTGGTTACTAAAGGAATATGATGTTCTAGTTATTATTTAGTAAGTGAGCTGGGATGGATGAATGCCAAGAAATTATTTTTAAATTATTAAATTATTATTAAAGACCAGGATCTTTGTTGTGTGTGTGTGTGTGTACTCACCTATTTGTGGTTCTAGGGGTCAATCCGTAGCTCCTGGCCCCGCCTCTTCGCTGGTCGTTACTAGGTCCATTTTCTCCCTGCTCCAAGAGCTATATCGTACCTCTTCGTAAAGTTATGTATGGATCCTGCCTCCACTTCATCACTCTCCAGATTGTTCCACTTGACAACTCTACTGAAGAAATACTTCCTAATCCCTGTGACTCGTGTGTGTTTTGGTGTGTGTGTGTTTTGTACTCACCTATTTTGGTTGCAGGGTCGATTCATAGCTCCTGGCCCCGCCTCTTCACTGATTGCACTAGGCCTCCTCTCCCCGCCCATGATCTTATCAAACCTCGTCTTAAAACTATGAATGGTTCCTGCCTCCACTACGTCACTTTCTAGGCTATTCCACTTCCTGACAACTCTAGATGAAGAAAATTCCTAACATCCCTTTGACTCATAGGAGTCTTCAACTTCCAATTGTGACCCTTGTTTCTGTGTCCCCTCTCTGGGAAAATCTTGTCTCTGTCCATTATCTATTCCCCGTATTTTATATGTCGTTATAATGTCTTCCCCGCCTTTCCCGTTCTCTAGTGTCGTCAGGCCGATTTCCCTTAACCTTCTTGTGTGTGTGTGTGTGTGTGTGTGTGTGTGTGTGTGTTATTCATGATAAAATATTGAAGATGAATTGTATCGGAGTGAAGATGCACAGGGTTGAGTAGTGAAAATGAATGATGCTTTTAAATGAAGATGTACAGCACTCGTCAGTGAAGATGAATGAGGCAGCGAATACGATATTTCACAGCCGTTGGTGTCACTAGAGTATTTACCTGGGAAGTACCAAGCAAACAGTAATCCAAGCAACAGTAAGAGCATTTCCACCACCAACGCAAAAGTTCAACTTTCGTGCCTGAGTGAGCCAGAAACAAGTTGCTTTAATATTACTACACAGCTACGTTCGTGCCCAAGTAACATCTGTTCACACGCCTTTTTTTTCACATAAACTGTATTGTGTAAGCTCCTTGCAATGATAGAAGTAAATGGAATGTGAACAAATCCATTTCCCTAAAACCCGAATGGAACTGAATAGTAGATTTCACACAATGGATATACACCTGAAGGCTGAGTGTAGATTAAGTTTGCACCTGCTGAGCTACAGACGAAACATGTATACAAATATGTAAGAAGGACCCTGGTCACATGGGTTTAAAGCTTGTAATCGAATGCTATTTTGACTTTAATCTGTTCACTCGAAAAATGACTCCTGGATTTTGTCTACCAGCTTCTTGTCAACAACAGACTAAATACTTGAGTTCAGTTTCAAAATCACAACATGTCAGGCATTGTTTACCAACACCAGAATCAATACCTTGTTAGAAGAGCCTTACCTGGAGGGTGTTCCGGGGTCAACGCCCCGCGGGCGGTCCACGACCAGACCTCTAAGTTGACCATATAAACTTTACTGATCAACTTCCTACCCACATCAGCCTAACCCCATGACTCTCGTTCTGCATTAGTCATCAGCACTTAGCAAATTGGACAGTTTCTCACGTTCCATAAAAGGAAAGTAAGCGTAGTAGAATTACGACTTTCTCTTAACTTCTCCGCCGTCTTGAGACACTGAGCGCTCCTTGAACACACCGGCGGTGTCTTGTAGATGGGACGGTAGCGTGAGAGGAAGTACCCAAACAAAGGTGATCTGTAGCGCAGTGGTATGACAATTGTCTGAACCCAGACGACCCATGTTGCATCCCGGGAGTGGTTGGACATGGTTGGTATGTTTGCTTATGCTTGTTGCGCTCATCTAAAACTATATTTACTTTTACTTACGAAACAATAGTACCAAGTCGTTATTCAGCATTTTACACATATACCTGGAGAGGTTTCGGAGGTCAACGCCCCGTGGCCCGGTCTGAGACCAGGCCTCGTTGTGAATCAGGGTCTGATCAACCAGGCTGTTACTGCTGGCCGCACGTAAACCGACGTAAGAACTACAGCCCGGCTGATCAGGTACTGAATTTAGGTGCCTTTCCAGCGCCTTCTTGAAGACAGCCAGGGTTCTATTAGTAATCCCCCTTATGTATGCTGGGAGGCAGTTGAACAGTCTTGGGCCCCTGACACTTAATGTACTCGTGGCGCCCCTGCAGTCTCATAATGAACTTGTCATTGTAGTGATCAATTCACTCTCATATTACATAAATCCCATTCACAAAACACGTAAAACTATTCGATGGCTATTATTTTCGCATTCCGTAATCTATATTCATTATTAGTTTTGTCACTGGCCGTAATTATTAGCAAACTTAGACCAAAAGAGAAATATCCCTCACCATTTATGCCGAGAAGTGATGCGGATTTTAAGTCAGGCGAGCACCCAGTGGGGACAGGTAACCCCTCCTAGAGAAAAGGCTCCTGGCCCCTTGGCACAAACTATTCCAATTACGCCACCACTTAAGTTCATCCAGCGTTGGAAGAATACCCAAATATGTATCTGCGTATTAGTTTGTGGATGGCATCCTGGGGAATGGAGAGGCAGTAAACCTTAGATAGGAAGAGACTGAAGTGAACTGAACTACGATGACAGATCTAAGGGTGAAAACTGAACTTTATAAACACAAAGATTTCAGTGATCTGGTCAAGACATAGTTTGATCAGGTGAACGTGTAAACAATGTTTGCAATCACATGTTGAATCACAACAAAACCCAGGAATTATGTACATGGAATAGCGAAAGAGAATATAAAATTCCCCATCAAATATACGAAAACCAAATTAAGTGATATGATTACAGAAGTAATTTTCCACAGGGAATATTGCAAACGAGAGGAAAGAAAAAGTTGTTCTAGGGGGGAAAAAACAGATTCTCATTCTTTTATATGTTTTTGCTAAAATTTATAGATTATGCACTTACTGACGTTTCTTTGATATCTACGAAATGGAATATTATTTTATTCATGTGAATGTCCCGAGTGAGTAGTTGAGTGCAAAGAGTGGTGGAGGCTTGAACCTCTGTTTCTAGGCGCAAACCAGAAGAAAATGTTTCAAGGCTCGGGAATTTTTAGAAGGAAAGTCTGGCTGGTTGTGTGTGTGTGTGTGTGTGTGTGTGTGTGTGTGTGTGTACTCACCTATTTGTACTCACCTATTTGTGGTTGCAGGGGTCGAGTCATAGCTCCTGGCCCCGCCTCTTCACTGATTGCTACTAGGTCCTCTCTCTCCCTGCTCCATGAGCTTTATCAAACATAGTCTTAAAACTATGTATGGTTCCTGCCTCCACTATGTCGCTTTCTAAGCTATTCCACTTCCTGACAACTCTATGACTGAAGAAATACTTCCTAACATCCCTTTGACTCATAGGAGTCTTCAACTTCCAATTATGACCCCTTGTTTCTGTGTCCCCTCTCTGGAACATCTTGTCTCTGTCCACCTTATCTATTCCTCGCAGTATTTTATATGTCGTTATCATGTCTCCCCTAACCCTCCTGTCCTCTAGTGTCGTCAGGCCGATTTCCCTTAACCTTTCTTCGTAGGACAATCCCCTTAGCTCTGGGACTAGTCTTGTTGCAAACCTTTGCACTTTCTCTAATTTCTTGACGTGCTTGACCAGGTGTGGGTTCCAAACCGGTGCTGCATACTCCAGTATGGGCCTGACGTATATGGTATACAGAGTCTTGAATGATTCCTTAGTGAGGTATTGGAACGCTATTCTTAGGTTTGCCAGCCGCCCGTATGCTGCAGCAGTTATCTGATTGATGTGTGCCTCAGGAGATGTGCTCGGTATTATACTCACCCCAAGATCTTTTCTTTGAGTGAGGCTTGCAGTCTTTGGCCACCTAGACTATACTCTGTCTGCGGTCTTCTTTGCCCTTCCCCGATATTCATGACTTTACATTTGGCAGGGTTAAATTCAAGGAGCCAGTTACTGGACCAGGCTTGCAGCCTGTCCAGGTCTCTTTGTAGTCCTGCCTGATCCTCGACTGATTTTATTCTTCTCATTAACTTCACATCATCTGCAAACAGGGACACTTCTGAGTCTATCCCTTCCGTTATGTCATTCACATATACCAAAAACAGTACAGGTCCTAGGACTGACCCTTGTGGAACTCCACTCGTCACAGGTGCCCACTCTGACATCTCGTCACGTACCATGACTCGTTGTTGCCTCCCTGTCAGATATTCTCTGATCCATTGCAGTGTTTTTCCTGTTACGTGTGCCTGATCCTTTAGCTTTTGCATTAACCTCTTGTGAGGAACTGTGTCGAACGCCTTCTTGCAGTCCAAAAAATGCAGTCTATCCACCCTCTCTCTCGTGTCTTACTTCTGTTACCTTATCATAAAACTCCAGTAGGTTTGTGACACAGGATTTTCCTTCCCTGAAACCGTGCTGGTTGTCGTTTATAAGCTTGTGTCTTTCTAGGTGCTCCACCACTCTCCTCCTGATGATCTTCTCCATGACTTTGCATACTATACACGTCAGTGACACAGGTCTGTAGTTTAATGCCTCGTGTCTGTCTCCTTTCTTAAAATTGGGACTACATTTGCCATCTTCCACGCCTCAGGTAGTTGCCCAGTTTCAATGGATGTGTTGAAGATTTGTGTTAGTGGCACACACAACATCTCTGCTCCCTCTCTAAGGACCCACGGAGAAATGTTGTCCGGTCCCACCGCTTTTGAGGTATCGAGTTCACATAGCAGCTTCTTCACCTCCTCCTCGGTTGTGTGTATTTCATCCAGCACTTGTTGGTATACCTCCTATTCTGAATTCCTGGAGTCCTACCTGTCTCCTGTGTAAATACTTCTTTAAATCTCATGTTGAGCTCCTCACATACCTCTTGGTCGTTTATTGTGAACTCCCACCTTCCTTTCTCAGCCTGATTACCTGGTCCTTGACTGTTGTTTTCCTCCTGATGTGGCTATACAACAGCTTCGGGTCAGACTTGACTTTGATGCTATATCATTTTCATATTGTCGCTGAGCCTCCTTCTTACCTGTGCATATTCGTTTCTGGCTCTTCGGCTAATCTCTTTATTTTCCTGGGTCCTTTGTCTTCTGTACTTTTTCCATTCTCTATTACACTTACTTTTTGCCTCCCTACACCTCTGGGTGAACCAAGGACTCGTTCTGGTCTTCCCATTACTTCTGTTTCCCTTGGGGACAAACCTCTCCTCTGCCTCTTTGCATTTGGTTGTCACATATTCCATCATTTCTTTTACTGGTTTTCCTGCCAATTCTCTCTCCCACTGAACGTCTTGTAGGAAGTTCCTCATGCCTGTGTAGTCCCCCCATTTGTAGTTTCGTTTCTCCCTTCCTATTCCTGCTCCCCTCTCCACTTGTAGCTCAACTATATAATCAAAACACAGAACCAAATGATCACTAGCTCCAAGGGGCCTTTCATACGTGATATCCTCGATGTCCGAACTACTCAAGGTGAATACTAGGTCCAGTCTTGCTGGATCATCCCCACCTCTCTCTGGTAGTGTCTCTAACATGTTGATGCATGAGGTTTTCCAGTACCACATCCATCATCTTGGCTCTCCATGATTCAGGACCCCCATGGGGCTCTAGGTTTTCCCAATCAATCTCTTTGTGATTGAAATCACCCATAACTAGTAACTTTGCTCTCCCCATGTGGGCTCTTCTGGCTACCTCGGCTAGTGTGTCTACCATTGCTCTGTTGCTCTCGTCGTATTCTTCTCTTGGCCTCCTGCAGTTCTGTGGCGGGTTGTACATTACAGCAATTATCACCTTATGGCCCTCAGACTGAATTGTTCCTACTATGTAGTCCCTTTCACCCATTCCATCCATTCCTTCCACTTCCTCAAATCCCCACCTGTTCTTAATGAGCAGTGCAACTCCTCCTCCCCTCTGCTCCTCTATCTTTCCTGAGGATTTGATATCCGGGTGGGAAGATTGCATCTGTTATCATCCTGGTGAGTTTCGTTTCTGTGAGTGCTATTATGTCTGGGGATGTCTCCTTTATTCTTTCATGCCACTCCTCACATTTATTTGTTATACCATCTGCATTTGTATACCAAACCTTTAACTTCTTTTCTAAAACCGTAGTCTGGGGGGTATGTTGGGGTTGGGAAAGTGGGAGATCTGATGGGGAACTATGGGTGGTTGGTGTGAAGGTGGAGTTTGTACTGAGGTGGGTGGAATCATTGGGTATGGCATGTGTGTTTTGAGTTAGGTTGTTTGGTTGCATTGGGGTTGTCCAGGTTGGGGAACATCTGAAGGTGGTTGTATTAGAGCTTCCTATTGAGTCTGGGTTCTCCTGTCCATCTCTCTTTCCTCCTTTTGTCTCTGTACCCTCTCTTTCAGTTTCTGTCTTTCTTCCCGTGTTCTGTCGCGGTCGAGATACACCCTCCGGTACTCTGACATATCCCTTAGTCTTGCTTTCTCCTGCAGGATCCTGTTTCGAGTCAATTCTGCTTTGAAAATTACTTTGACTGGCCGGATTCTTCCTCTTGCAAATCCCCCTATTCTCAGAAAATTTGCCAGCTGGGTCATGTCATCTTCTCCTATTGCTTTCATGATGTTTTCAATCGCATTTTTCTCCCCTTGTCTTCTTGCTTCGTAAGTTTCCCCTTCAGCTTCATGGAGCCCATAAACAAAGACTGATCTCTCTCTTTCATTCTCCCACTGCCTATCCCTATGTAACCCCTGATTCGATTTAGTTGCCTCCGTTGAAGCTTTCCTTTCTTCAATCTCATCACTGTCTGTTATCCCTTGGCCCAGTGGCCTGTCGCTTTCCCTTCTTAACTTTCCCTGTGCACTGCTGTGGTCTGTTAGGGCTTCTACATATAGCTTAGCTCTCCCTTTTACTACACTCCCCTCGATTGTTCCTGATGTGATCCTCTCTTTTTCTCGGGCTCCACGATGGTCTGATATAGCCTCTGCATTCAGTTTTACTCCGTTCTCTACAGTCCTCTTCTTTGTGACTGAGGTAGCAGTTTCTGATACCATGTCCACATTGCTTTTTAGTTCTACTGGCTGTTTCAAATTTTTCAGTGTGTGTGTGTGTGTGTGTGTGTGTTTGTGTGTGTGTGTGTGTGTGTGTGTGCCTCGTGGTTAGAGGATGAAGACTCGGGCCTCTATTACTTCTTGCACTGAATGACCAACTCTGGCTTAGTAATTTGTAAGGAAAGAGATGGAAGAGCAGCGTGGAATTGCCCCCTGTAAATATTCACAAGACCGAAGATCGTCCTTTCATTCTTACGAAAAGAAATATGAAAAGACACTAACTTATAAAATATATATATCTTTAAACGTATAAGAGAAAATTTTAGAAAGGACTTAATTTTAAATGAGTTTATGCTCATTCACCAGTTTTACCTATTCGGCACGACATATATATATACACACATAAAAACACACGCACACAGTTGACAGTATGAGAGTTGAATCATCTTGAATTCGCGGAGGTGGACACTAATGCAGTCCAGAGTAAGTCATGGTGTTGCCTTCCAGAATATGTAGTGAATAACAATGGTCTTTGATACTGCAGATGGAGGTGTGGACCGTTTGACATACGAGGATGGAGCAGTCAGAGAAGCTACAATGTGTACAGTCAAAAGGGGAAAATATTTTGGCTAGCGGAAAGACACTGAAATGCAAATATGGAATGAAGGCCCCTAAAGAAATAGGTGACTTGTCACGTTAAAATGAGCAATATTTTAATCCATACCAGTATCCATATAAATATAAAAAAAAAAGTCAATTCATTTAAAAAATAATATTAAAAAAGAATCCACTGAACTGAATATCTTATTTTGGCTGTTTCATGTAATTCCTGGGTTTTGTTGTGATTCCATATATGTTTGCAAGAATTATTCTGAAGTATATTCACTTGATCAGACTATGTCTTGACCCGAAGATCACTAAAAGCTGACATTTCCAGGTGTGAGGCAGAGGTTAAAGTGAGGACTGACCCAGGACAAGGCAAACAGCAAAAGAAAACGGACAGGAAAATGAAACTGGAACACAGATGGCGCTGACATGCCGCCTCCTCCTCATACCAGACTGAAACAAAGTGACAAAACAACTCTCAGTCGTCTCAGTGTAAACATTAATTCAGTTGATGATTAAGACATATATACGATATAACATTATATAATCATGGGACAGCGCTAAACCCGTAGGGATTATACAGCGCCTGTGGGAAAGGTGGGGATGGAAGGTATTCAGACTCCATTCAGGGAACTGGAGATACAATTCCCTTGATCAAGAGCCTCTTACCAGCGTCCAGGAACCTCCCTTGAGGGGGCATATGTGCGATAGTTGGGTATCTTTATTGTTTAAACATTTCGCTTACACAGTAGACTTCTTCAGTCAAATACAGAGTCATCAGTGGTAGTAGCTAAATGAAGATGATGTAATCAGTCCCTCAGCCTTGGAGAAATAGTGTTTTGAGGTGGTCAGTCCCTCAGCTCCAGTGTCTGGAACGATATCGTTCCAGACACTGGAGATGAACTCTTCTCCAGGCTGAGGGACTGACCACCTCAAATACTGTTTCTCCAAAGTTAAAGGACTGATTACATCATCTTCATTTCACTACTACACCAGCTCTGTATTTGACTGAAGAAGCCTACTATGTCGACGAAGCGTTTTAACAATAAACATACCCAACTCTTGCACATGTGTCTTAATCGCAAACTTCTTAGTATTTTCTACCATTATCAACACTTATTCAGTAAACCCGAATTTTCCCCCTTAACATCATGTTTATATCACGATAATGCTATAGTAATTCCCGTCATGGGTTAGCAACTCAGCTGACATAATTCAATCATTATGATTCAACAAGCCAAAAGTCAAGTATGGTTCGCTTCAGTTTATGTCCCCTGATTATTGTGTCAGCTTGAAGCCAGGAGTAAGAAACTCTTTAAATCTGACCAAACTAGAGGGCAAATTTGGAAGTATTTAAGACTTACATTGCCACACCTATATCTTAAAATCGGCATTAACATGGAGCAACGATTATGTTAACTTCACAGTTTGTTATCGGAGGTTAGATCAGGTAACTTTAGGTCTGATTTGATTAGTTAATATTAGGTTAAAATACGTTAAGTTTGGTGCAGTTTGGGGAAAGGTTATTGACAGCATTTCCTCCTATACAGTATTAATTAGACTCTTGCTGGCCCTCCAGTGCTGTCTTGATGAACAGCTCTGTGTATCCTCTTTCATTCTCTCCTCTTCCTGTTTGCTTTCTTTATGAGCAACACATATCTGTCTATCCGTCTCTAGTGTTTTGATCTTTAATCTGGAATCCACCACAGCACAATTTAATAAACAGAAGCATTATACGTTTGCATGAAATAATATATATGTCTGCCGAATAGGTAAAACTGGTCAATTAGCAAGAACTCATCTAAAATTATGTCCTTTCTAAAATTTTCTCTTATACATTCATTTATGTTAATATGGTACAAAATAACCTTAGGAAACTTAAATAACACACACACACACACACATATATATATATATATATATATATATATATATATATATATATATATATATATATATATATATATATATATATATATATATATATATCTACAGCATCAAAAAGTATTTTTATTTCTTGACAGCTATTTAAGCACAGAGGATAAGACATTTTGTATTAACGTTGGTCTTTTTGGTAGATTAGTCTCGTTTTCGTACCATCTTCTCCTCGACTCCACTCCACTCTCTGGCTTCCCGAAATTGTGGAAAGGGACTTGGCGTCACCTTTGCTTAAAAATATTCTCATGAGGAATGGAAAGCGTAAAAGATACAGGAATCAGCAAAGATAACGCCTGAATGCCAACACTATCCCTCTTGAACAGCATGCGTAAGGGATACTAATTCCCTGCTCAGACAGACTTTACCCGCTTCCCGTGGATATCTATTAGTCTGCGTAAACCTAAGGTAGCGTTGTCTAATGTACACTGGCCATTATTATGTTTGTGTAGATCCCAGAGCGGGTAGAAATGAACGATCTGTTGTGGGTGAGAAAACGGACTTTCAATTTGGAATACAGAGTCTGCTACCACTTCTCTTTCTTCCTCTCCAATTACTTCTACTGCTACTACTACTACTACCTCTAATACTACCACCACCACTACTACTACTACTACTACTGTTGCTACTACTAATAATATTAGGAACGCTAAAGATATAAAGTGAATTTCTACAGCCATAGAATTGCACTCACACTGAGAGGAGGAAGTTAGGTTAGGTTCGGGTGACATAATTCTCAAGATCTATGATCTTTAGACGAGATTCTCTCTCTCTCTCTCTCTCTCTCTCTCTCTCTCTCTCTCTCTCTCTCTCTCTCCTCTTTTCTCTCTTCTCAGCATCCCCGACCTGCATCTCACATTCCTTCAGTATTTTCCAGAGTGAAATGTAATTTGATGGATTGAACGTGCCAAGACTCGGTCAGAAGAAGTTTTCTCAAGGTGAGTCAATTTCTTAACTTTCCGCTTCTTCAGGACTAACACTCTCCCTATTATATTATTTTTTATTACAATCTGAGAGATATTAACCTTTGTGTATTTATACATGCGTGTTTATAAATGTTCAACAACATATATATATATATATATATATATATATATATATATATATATATATATATATATATATATATATATATATATATATATATATATATATATATATATATTTAATAATATATATATATATATATATATATATATATATATATATATATATATATATATATATATATATATATATATAATGAAGTTAATTTCTACATGTTGACTCAGAGCAGTTTAAATTTAGTTAATATATATTTTAACATCACTGAAAAATATTCAGCAATGTTATTGAAAATTTTGTAATTTCCATATATTATTTGGACAATTTTTAAAAAATTATTATATAAACTCGACTTTTGAGGCTAAACAATCATTGCCAATAAGCTAAGTCAGAGAGCTTTGTGTCCAATTTTACCCAGGAGGCAAGTGTACTTTCTTTCATTTAAGATCTGAGTTTTTATTATATGTCCATTGATGATAAAATATATCGTCATATTATCAACAAAAACTCTCATTAGCAAGTAGAAATTATCATACTTTTACGTAAGTAATAAAGATTAGTTTAATAGCCTTCATTTTGCTGTGAACGGTAACACCACTTTATTACACCAGGGGTACAATAATTTCCGAAAATTATTAAAAAAAACACACACACACACACGCGTGCGTGCGGGGCCTGGAACAACCAGTGAAAGGGGGGGGACAGGAGCTTGACTCGACCAATGCAACCACAAAAGTGAGTACAACTATTGAGTACACACACACACACAAGTCCAGTAGCGCCAGTGAAAGGGGCAGGATATGGATCACCTAAAAAACAACAGGTAAATAAAAAAAAACATAAAAAACACACACACACACACACATACAACACACACACACACAACACACACACACAACACACCTTCAATTGTGAAACTGTGGCCCCAACAAACTCAAGGGCCGTTTCTGAATTTTGCATATCACTTTCTCATACCTCATCCTTGTCTACAGTGTTGTGTCTACTCACGTGTTGTGTTGCAACAATCCACCGGGGTTGTGTCGCACATCACAACAATCGTATTTACTGGTGACAATTCCCACAAGTTAACGGTAGGACACACGTTCAACACTTAAGTATCTTCATTGTCGAGAATAAATCTGTAAAGATATCATTTTTCAACATACAGGTTTACAAAAAATTAACACCTTGTTACGTAACATTTAAATGTTCAATTGGAGTTGGTCCTTTATTTCAGCTAATGCACACCAGTTCGTTGAGGTTT
>WNWK01049336.1:0-13241 GCA_009830355.1 Cherax destructor
GCAGGCCTGTTGGCCCATTCTAGGCAGGTCCTTCACAATCCGTCCCACTAACAGAATATTTGCTCAACCAATTTTCAATGCTACCCAAGAAATAAGCTTTGACAATTCTACCCACTCATGGCAAGTCCCACTCAAATCCAACCCTCTCACTCATGAATTTATCCAACCTAAATTTGAAACTACCAAGGTCCTGCTTCAATAACCCTACTAGGCAGACTGTTCCACTCATCAACTACCCTATTTCCAAACCAATACTTTCCTATATCCTTTCTAAATCTAAACTTATCTAACTTGAATCCATTATTGCGGGTTCTCTCTTGGAGAGATATCCTCAAGACCTTATTTATATCCCCTTTGTTAATACCCATTTTCCACTTGTATACCTCGATCATGTCTCCCTCATTCTACGTCTTACAAGTGAATGTAATTTTAGGGTCTTCAATCTTTCTTCGTAAGGAAGATTTCTAATGCTATGTATTAATTTAGTCATTCTACGCTGAATGTTTTCTAACGAATTTATGTCCATTCTGTAATATGGAGACCAAAACTGAGCTGCGTAATCTAGGTGAGGCCTTACTAATGATGTATAAAGCTGTAATATAACCTCTGGACTTCTGTTGCTAACACTTCTTGATATAAATCCCAGTAATCTATTTGCCTTATTACGTACGCTTAGGCATTGCTGTCTTGGTTTAAGGTTGCTGCTTACCATCACCCCCAAGTCCTTCTCGCAATCTGTATGGCTAAGTTCTACGTTATTTAACTTATAAGTGCTTGGGTTATGGACACTCCCGAGCTTCAGAACCTTGCATTTATCTACATTGAACTGCATCTGCCACTTTTCTGACCAGGAATTGAGTTTGTCTAAATCCTCCTGAAGTTCCGTGACATCTACGTCTGAATCGATTATCCTACCTATCTTCGTGTCATCAGCGAATTTGCTCATATCACTAGTAATTCCCTCGTCAAGGTCATTTATATATATTATAAACAACAACGGGCCTAAAACCGATCCCTGTGGAACGCCACTTGTTACAGATCCCCACTCAGATTTAACCCCATTAATGCACACCCTCTGCTTCAAATGTTTTATTGAAAAACGTCAGTAAATTTGTTAGGCAGGAACGACCTCTCGTGAACCCATGCTGAGATTCATTAATCAAATTATGTTCTTCAAGGTGACTTCTAATAATATCAGCTATAATTGATTCTAATATTTTGCCTACTATAGATGTGAGGCTTATTGGACGGTAATTTGAACATAAGAACATAAGAAAGGAGGAACACTGCAGCAGGCCTGTTGGCCCATACTAGGCAGGTCCTTCACAATCCATCCCACTAACAGAATAATTGCCCAACCTAATTTTCAATTCTACCCAAGAAATAAACTTTGAAGATTCTATTAACTCAAGTGCGAGTCCCACTCAAATCCAACCCCTCTCACTCATGAATTTATCCAACCTAAATTTGAAACTACCCAAGGTCCTAGCTTCAATGACCCTACTAGGATAAGTTTAGATTTAGAAAGGATATAGGAAAATATTGGTTTGGAAATAGGGTAGTTGATGAGTGGAACAGTCTGCCTAGTAGGGTCATTGAAGCTAGGACCTTGGGTAGTTTCAAATTTAGGTTGGATAAATTCATGAGTGAGAACTTGAGTTAATAGAATCTTCAAAGCTTATTTCTTGGGTAGAATTGGAAGTGGTGACCTGTTCTTAGCTGAGTGGTGACCTGTTCTTAGCAGTGGTGACCTGTTCTTAGCTCAGTGAAGACGTGTCTAGTGTACTCCCTGTGGACTGAATCAAGATGCCCCCTATTGAGCAACTTTACCAGCAGCTTAAGGAGGAATTGAGGGTAGCGAAGCTTGAGATACGGCGATTGACGGAGGAAAACAAGAGGATTCGTAGTAGTCCTCCTGTTGTGAGTCCTCAGGTCAAGAAGGGAACCTGGGCAGTGGCCGGACAGCATGGGACGAAGTTGAAGATCAAGAAGACGAATGGAGAGGTAGTAACGACGAAGAAGAAAGAGACTGCTGTGGAAACTTCGAACTCCTTTTCTGTGCTTCCAGACGAATGTGAGTCGACTACTGGGAACGTCACGACGAACTGTACCAAGGAAGGTAAAAACATTTTTGTTGTTGGGGATAGCCAAGTTAGATATATGGATAGGGCCTTCTTCTTGAAAGATAGGAGTAGGAGACAGAGGGTTTGCTTTCCTGGGGCTGGGATGGAAGACATTGTTAGCCGACTTGACAACATCATGCATGGTAATGGGATCAATCCTATTATCTGCCTCAGTGCTGGAGGCAATGATGTATCCAAGCGTAGAAGTGAGGATTTAGTTAGTAGGTATAAGGCAGCAATAGACATCATTAGGAAGAAGGGAGGGAGCCCTGTTATATGTGGCATTTTGCCAAGAAGAGGTGATGGAAATGAATGGCTGTCCAGAGCGATTGGTATAAATTGCTGGCTGGACAAACACTGTAAGGATAATGCAGTCCCATTCATTGACAACTGGGACCACTTCTATGGCCGAAATATGTTCAGTTGAAAAGAGAAGTAAAAAAGGGGATTAGAAAGGCTAAACGTGACTATGAGATTAAGGTTGCTAATGA
Organism: Cherax destructor; assembly: GCA_009830355.1. Classification (NCBI taxonomy): domain Eukaryota; kingdom Metazoa; phylum Arthropoda; class Malacostraca; order Decapoda; family Parastacidae; genus Cherax; species Cherax destructor. The sequence goes on from WNWK01049336.1 coordinate 2,615, forward strand.
ATCAAAGACTAATCCAAAAGGGTTCTTTCAAGTGTACAGGACGAAGGTGAGGGAAAATTATTAGAGTCGATTATAGCTGATAACATAAGAAGCCATCTCGATAGGCATAATTTGATTAATGATACTCAACATGGATTCACCAGGGGCCGTTCCTGCCTAACTAATTTATTAACTTTTTTCAGTAAGGCTTTTGAGGCAGTTGATCATGATAAAGAATTCGATATTGTTTATTTGGATTTTAGTAAGGCTTTTGATAGAGTACCACATCAGAGACTGTTAAAGAAAGTGGCTGCTCACGGCTTTGGAGGAAAAGTGTTTTCATGGATCGAGTCATGGCTCACCAATAGGAAGCAGAGGGTGTGCATTAATGGGGTTAAATCTGAGTGGGGATCTGTAACAAGTGGCGTTCCACAGGGATCGGTTTTGGGCCCGTTGTTGTTTATAATATATATATAAATGACCTTGACGAGGGAATTACTAGTGATATGAGCAAATTCGCTGATGACACTAAGATAGGTAGGATAATCGATTCAGACGTAGATGTCACAGAACTTCAGGAGGATTTAGACAAACTCAATTCCTGGTCAGAAAAATGGCAGATGCAGTTCAATGTAGATAAATGCAAAGTTCTAAAGCTCGGGAATGTTCATAACCCTAGCACCTACCAGCTTAATAATGTTGAACTCAGCCGTACAGAATGCGAAAAGGATCTGGGGGTTATGGTAAGCAACAACCTCAAACCAAGTCAGCAATGCCTAAGCGTAAGAAATAAAGGTTTATAGAACAAAAGTTAGGGATAAGATAGGTCCCCTTAAAAATAACTTTGGGCATCTTACTGACAAGGAGAATGATATGTGCTCTATTTTTAATAATTATTTTCTCTCGGTTTTCACACAGGAAGACATTAATAATATCCCAGTAATTAATTTTTACTGAGGCCCAGAAGAAGATAAATTATGTAATATCACAGTCACTAGCGAAATGATTATGAAACAGCTGGACCGACTGAAACAAAATAAATCGCCGGGCCCTGATGAGCTTTTTGCAAGGGTTCTTAAGGAATGCAAAATGGAACTCTGTGAACCAATATCTAACATTTTTAATTTATCTCTTCAAACAGGTGTAGTGTCTGATATGTGGAAGATGGCTAATGTAATTCCTATTTTTAAAGCAGGGGACAAGTCACTACCGTCAAACTACCGCCCAATAAGCCTGACCTCAATTGTAGGCAAATTACTAGAGTCAATTATAGCTGATATTATTAGAAGCCATCTAGATAACCATAATTTGATTAATGATACCCAGCATGGATTCACGAGAGGCCGTTCCTGCCTATCTAATTTATTAACCTTCTTCAGTAAAGCTTTTGAGGCTGTTGATCACGATAAAGAATTCGATATTGTTTATTTAGACTTTAGTAAGGCTTTTGATAGAGTACCGCACCAGAGACTGTTAAAGAAAGTGGCAGCTCATGGCATTGGGGAAATAGTGCTGTCATGGATCGAGTCATGGCTCACCAATAGGAAGCAGAGAGTGTGCATAAATGGGGTTAAATCCGAATGGGGACTTGTAACAAGTGGTGTTCCACAGGGATCAGTCTTAGGCCCATTGTTATTTATAATATATATCAATGACCTTGATGAGGGAATTACTAGTGATATGAGCAAATTCGCCGACGACACGAAGATAGGTAGGATAATTGATTCAAACATAGATGTCATAGAACTTCAGGAAGATTTAGACAAACTTAATTCGTGGTCAGAAAAGTGGCAGATGCAGTTCAATGTAGATAAATGCAAGGTTCTGAAGCTCGGGAGTGTCCATAACCCAAGCACTTATAAGTTAAATAACGTAGAACTTAGCCATACAGATTGCGAGAAGGACTTGGGGGTGATGGTAAGCAGCAACCTTAAACCAAGACAGCAATGCCTAAGCGTACGTAATAAGGCAAATAGATTACTGGGATTTATATCAAGAAGTGTTAGCAACAGAAGTCCAGAGGTTATATTACAGCTTTATACATCATTAGTAAGGCCTCACCTAGATTACGCAGCTCAGTTCTGGTTTCCATATTACAGAATGGACATAAATTCGTTAGAAAACATTCAGCGTAGAATGACTAAATTAATACATAGCATTAGAAATCTTCCTTACGAAGAAAGATTGAAGACCCTAAAATTACATTCACTTGTAAGACGTAGAATGAGGGGAGACATGATCGAGGTATATAAGTGGAAGATGGGTATTAATAAGGGGGATATAAATAAGGTCTTGAGGATATCTCTCACGATGGAAATAAATGGTATAAAATACCGACACAATGGAAAAATAAACACATAAGCAGTATAATGTGATCCTTTATTGACAACGTTTCGCCCACGCAGTGGGCTTTATCGAGTCACAGACAGATCTACCTGGAAAATGAGCAACATAGAGATATATATAGGGTACAGTCAGGTGGAGAATGCTGGGTCAGGTGGAGAAAGCTGCATGTGAGTCTTAAAAGAGAAACTCTCCAGCCTTGATGTAACATCCCTATTCACCAAAGTACCTACTACACAAGCTATCGATCTCTTGCGCAGGAAAATTGACGACTCGCTTGATCTTCCTCTTCCAGCCAGCGATTTCATCGACCTTGTTGAACTATGTGTGGGCTTTACATGTTTCTCTTTCGAAAACCAACTCTTTCAGCAAACTTTTGGACTACCCATGGGATCGCCACTTAGTGCCGTCCTTGCGAACCTATATATGGAACATTTGGAAGCCGAGCGATTTTCCACTATTATTCCCTCTTCTGTCACCTGGCTTCGTTATGTTGACGACATTCTCATTATAACTCCCAGACGCTTCAACGTTCAAGCTCTCCAACACGAACTCAACCAGGTTGAGCCATCAATCCAGTTTACACTAGAAGAAGAAGTCGACAACACTCTTCCTTTCCTTGATGTTCTTCTCTGCAAAGCTGACCATGAACTTCGTTTTAAAGTCTATCGAAAACCTACCAATCAACACGATCTTCTCCACTTCTACTCTCACCACGACACCAAAATTAAACGTGGTGTAATTATAGGCTTTTTCCTACGCGCACTCAGAATCTGCAGCAGTGAGTTCCTTCAAGAAGAATGCTCCCTCATTGAACAAGTTTTTTCCAAACTTCACTATCCTCGTCACTTCATTAGAGACTGCAGACGACGGGCATTAAACATCTTCAACACACCCAGAGAAGACACTGCTGAGAAGAGATACATAGTCCTTCCCACCAACTCCATTTCCAAACAAGTTTCCAACTTTTTTTCTAAGACCTCATTCCGAGTATCCACCTCCACATCCACCACCATTAAGGACATTACCAGTAACAGACAGGAAAAGCTTCAATCCACGGCAGGGGTATACACAATCCCTTGTAATGGCTGCAGCAAATTATACGTTGGCGAAACATCCAGAGACCTACAAACACGCATTTCAGAACACCAGTACGCAGGCAGATCTGACGACTCAAGAAATGCCTGTGTTCAACACCGAAATTTACACAACCATTTAATCAACTACAGAAACGCAAGACTCATCGCCAGAGAAGACAACACGCAATACCGAAGAATCCTAGAATCATCACTCATCTGTATGTCCAACAACTTCAACCAGAACAACGGCTTCTACAACATAGCTGAACCTATTGCCAAGAAACTTCTTCAACGCTATCCCACCTAGAACTCAAGAATGGTACACTGCAGGTCCTTCAAGTCACACTATGTTTTCACACTACTTTTAAGACTCACATGCAGCTTTCTCCACCTGACCCAGCATTCTCCACCTGACTGTACCCTATATATATCTCTATGTTGCTCATTTTCCAGGTAGATCTGTCTGTGACTCGATAAAGCCCATTGCGTGGGCGAAACGTTGTCAATAAAGGATCACATTATACTGCTTATGTGTTTATTTTTCCAGGATATCTCTCCAAGAGAGAACCCGCAATAATGGATTCAAATTGGATAAGTTTAGATTTAGAAAGGATATAGGAAAATATTGGTTTGGAAATAGGGTAGTTGATGAGTGGAACAGTCTGCCTAGTAGGGTCATTGAAGCTAGGACCTTGGGTAGTTTCAAATTTAGGTTGGATAAATTCATGAGTGAGAGGGGTTGGATTTGAGTGGGACTCGCACTTGAGTTAATAGAATCTTCAAAGCTTATTTCTTGGGTAGAATTGAAAATTAGGTTTGGCAATTATTCTGTTAGTGGGATGGATTGTGAAGGACCTGCCTAGTATGGGCCAACAGGCCTGCTGCAGTGTTCCTCCTTTCTTATGTTCTTATGTTATCAAACAGATAGATAAACTGAAGCAAAATAAGTCCCCGGGACCCGACGAGTTGTTTTCCAGGGTACTTAAAGAATGCAAAATGGAACTTAGTCAGCCATTAACGAATGTGTTTAATACGTCCATCCTAACTGGTGTTGTGCCAGAGATGTGGAAGATAGCTAATGTAGTTCCTATATTCAAATCAGGGGATAAGTCCATTCCATCAAATTACTGTCCAATAAGCCTCACGTCTATAGTAGGCAAATTATTATAATCAATTATAGCTGATATTATCAGAAGTCACCTTGAAGAACATAATTTGATTAATGAATCTCAGCATGGGTTTACGAGAGGTCGTTCCTGCCTGACAAATTTACTGACGTTTTTCAATAAAACATTTGAGGCAGTAGACAGTGATAAAGAATATGATATAGTTTACTTGGATTTCAGTAAGGCCTTCGATAGAGTACCTCACAAGAGACTCTTAAGAAAGGTGGCAGCTCATGGTATAGGAGGTAAAGTTCTAGCATGGATAGAGGCATGGCTTACCAATAGAAAGCAGAGAGTTTCCATTAATGGGGTCAAATCTGAATGGGGATTTGTCACTAGTGGCGTTCCACAAGGATCAGTTTTGGGCCCATTGTTGTTCATAATTTACATTAATGACCTTGATGAAGGAATACAGTGACATGAGTAATTTGCTGATGATACAAAAATAGCCGTATAATTCATTCTGAGGAGGATAACAGTGAACTCCAGGAGGATTTGGATAAATTAATGTCTTGGTCTGAAAAGTGGCAGATGAAGTTCAATGTGGACAAGTGTAAGTGCTTGGCGTTGGTAATGAAAATATCCTCGAATTTATAAACTAGGTGAAGTTGAGCTGATCATACAGAATGTGAAAAGACTTGGGAGTCATGGTAAGCAGAAATCTAAAGCCAAGACAACAGTGCCTAAGTGTGCCAATAAGGCTAACAGATTACTAGGATTTATTTCAAGAAGTATAAGCAACAGAAGTCCAAAAGTTATTTTACAGCTCTATACATCACTAGTGAGACCTCATTTGGATTATGCAGCTCAGTTTTGGTCTCCTTACTACAGAATAGATATAGATTCGTTGGAGAACATACAGAGAAGAATGACAGTGAGGTGACAGTAGCAGTAAGGTGCTAGTGGCAGTAGCAGTAAGGTGCTAGTGGCAGTAAGGTGACAGTAGCAGTAAGGTGCTAGTGGCAGTGAGGTGACAGTAGCAGTACGGTGCTAGTGGCAGTGGCAGTGAGGTGACAGTTGCAGTAAGGTGCTAGTGGCAGTGGCAGTGAGGTGACAGTAGCAGTTGCAGTGAGGTGACAGTAGTAGTGTCAGTGAGGTGACAGTAGTAGTGGCAGTGAGGTGACAGTAGTAGTGGCAGTGAGGTGACAGTAGTAGTGGCAGTGAGGTGACAGTAGCAGTAAGGTGCTTGTGGCAGTGGCAGTGAGGTGACAGTAGCAGTAAGGTGCTAGTGGCAGTAAGGTGACAGTAGCAGAAGACGTGTCTTGTGTACTTGAAGACGTGTCTTGTGTAATCTCTGTGGACTGAACCATCTTTGCTGTGCTTCCGTTATTAGCTACCTGAGATTGGATGATGGTTTCCCTCGACTACGAGCAGCTATATCTCCAAATGAAGGCGGAATTAACGGAAGCTAGAAGAAGATTCAACGTTTGAAGGGTATATGCAAGGATTATCCCCGGAACAATGTCGCCGATGATCAGACCAACGAATGGATGCTAGTCGAATCTGAAGGGACGAAGCTGAAGTTGAAGAAGGTCCAGGAGACTGCTGTGAAAACCAGCAACTCTTTCTCCTTGTTATCAGACGAATGTGAAGACATCCCAGCGAAGACCGTCGAGAACGTCATGCACACCGCCAGTCGAGGTAAGAACATTGTTTTAGTTGGGGATAGTCAGATTAAGTTTATGGATAGGGAATTTTGTCTTAAGGATAGGAATAGGAAGCAGAGGGTGTGTTATCCTGGGGCTGGGATGAAGGATATTGTTAGCCGTCTGGACGACATCATGAGAGGTAATGGGAGCAATCCTATTATCTGTCTCAGTGCTGGAGGCAACGATGTTGGCAGACGTAGGAGTGAGGAGCTGATTAACAGCTATAGGTCAGCAATAGACAGAATTAGGAAGAAGGGTGGGAACCCTGTCATATGTGGTATTTTGCCAAGGAGAGGAGTTGGAAATGAATGGTTGTCCAGGGCAATTGGTGTCAATTGCTGGCTGGACAAATACTGTAAGGAAAATGCAGTAACATTCATTGACAACTGGGACCTCTTCTATGGCAGAAATGACATGTATGCCAGGGATGGGGTTCACTTATCTAGGTCGGGTGGGGGCACTGGCAACTGCAGTGGAGGGAGCTGTTAGGGCTTTAAACTAGAAAAAGTTAGTGGTATGGGTTATGGGGGGAAAACAGTGAAGTCCCAGTGTAGTAATGTTATAAATTCTAGGGGAACTAGTAATAGGCAGAATAAGGTGGATATTGGAAAGCCAGTGGCACTAGGTGACAAGGACAGTAATAGGTATAAGGGAAAACAGAAATGAGCAGGAAGGGTAAAGAGAAAGGAGGGTCTTTAAGTGTATATTACCAATAGTCGTAGTGCTAGGAATAAGATGGACGAGTTGAGGTAGTTGCAAGTACAGGAATATTGATGTTTTTGCAATAACTGAAACATGGTTTAATATGAAAAATCGGGACTTGCCTGCCGAATGTCACATTCAGGGTTTAAATTCTTCAAGTAGACAGAAGTATCGGGAAGGGGTGGGGTGGCACTCTATGTCCGTTGGATTTGAGTGGGACTCGCACTTGAGTTAATAGAATCTTCAAAGCTTATTTCTTGGGTAGGAATTGAAAATTAGGTTGGGCAATTATTCTGTTAGTGGGATGGATTGTGAAGGACCTAAGAACATAAGAAAGGAGGAACACTGCAGCAGGCCTGTTGGCCCATACTAGGCAGGTCCTTCACAGGCCAACAGGCCTGCTGCAGTGTTCCTCCTTTCTTATGTTCTTATGTTAACCTTCTTCAGTAAAGCTTTTGAGGCTGTTGATCATGCCTATCTATTTTATTAAACTTCTTCAGTAAAGCTTTTGAGGCTGTTGATCACGATAAAGAATTCGATATTGTTTATTTAGACTTTAGTAAGGCTTTTGATAGAGTACCGCACCAGAGACTGTTAAAGAAAGTGGCAGCTCATGGCATTGGGGAAAAAGTGCTGTCATGGATCGAGTCATGGCTCACCAATAGGAAGCAGAGAGTGTGCATAAATGGGGTTAAATCCGAATGGGGACTTGTAACAAGTGGTGTTCCACAGGGATCAGTCTTAGGCCCATTGTTATTTATAAGAACATAAGAACATAAGAATGGAGGAACACTGCAGAAGGCCTACTGGCCCATACAAGGCAGGTCCTTATCAAAACCACCACTACCTAAGAATTTATTCCCGTACTCACGACACAAATCAAACCCAGCCCCTCCTACTCATATATTTGTCCAATCTCTTTTTAAAGCCACCCAAGGTCCTAGCCTCTATCACAGTACTCGGAAGATTGTTCCACGCATCTACAACTCTGTTCGAAAACCAGTACTTGCCTATGTCCTTTCTAAATCTAAATTTATCCAATTTAAATCCGTTATTTCTGGTTCTTACTTGGTTCGATATCCTCAGTATTTTATTAATATCTCCTTTGTTTATGCCCATCATCCACTTGTACACCTCGATGATATCTCCCCTCATTCTACGTCTCTCCAGAGAGTGGAGATTCAACGCTCTAAGTCTATCTTCATACGGGAGATTTCTTATACTGTAAATCATTTTAGTCATTCTTCTTTGTATGTTCTCCAATGAATCTATATCCATCCTGTAGTAAGGAGACCAAAACTGAGCTGCATAATCCAAATGAGGTCTCACTAGTGATGTATAGAGCTGTAAAATAACTTTTGGACTTCTAAGAACATAAGAACATAAGAAAGGAGGAACACTGCAGCAGGCCTGTTGGCCCATACTAGGCAGGTCCTTCACAATCCGTCCCACTAACAGAATATTTGCTCAACCCAATTTCAATGCTACCCAAGAAATAAGCTTTGACAATTCTACCCACTCATGCCTTGAGTCCCACTCAAATCCAACCCCTCTCACTCATGAATTTATCCAACCTAAATTTGAAACTACCCAAGGTCCTAGCTTCAATAACCCTACTAGGCAGACTGTTCCACTCATCAACTACCCTATTTCCAAACCAATACTTTCCTATATCCTTTCTAAATCTAAACTTATCTAACTTGAATCCATTATTGCGGGTTCTCTCTTGGAAGATATCCTCAAGACCTTATTTATATCCCCTTTGTTAATACCCATTTTCCACTTGTATACCTCGATCATGTCTCCCCTCATTCTACGTCTTACAAGTGAATGTAATTTTAGGGTCTTCAATCTTTCTTCGTAGGAAGATTTCTAATGCTATGTATTAATTTAGTCATTCTACGCTGAATGTTTTCTAACGAATTTATGTCCATTCTGTAATATGGAGACCAGAACTGAGCTGCGTAATCTAGGTGAGGCCTTACTAATGATGTATAAAGCTGTAATATAACCTCTGGACTTCTGTTGCTAACACTTCTTGATATAAATCCCAGTAATCTATTTGCCTTATTACGTACGCTTAGGCATTGCTGTCTTGGTTTAAGGTTGCTGCTTACCATCACCCCCAAGTCCTTCTCGCAATCTGTATGGCTAAGTTCTACGTTATTTAACTTATAAGTGCTTGGGTTATGGACACTCCCGAGCTTCAGAACCTTGCATTTATCTACATTGAACTGCATCTGCCACTTTTCTGACCACGAATTAAGTTTGTCTAAATCTTCCTGAAGTTCTATGACATCTATGTTTGAATCAATTATCCTACCTATCTTCGTGTCGTCGGCGAATTTGCTCATATCACTAGTAATTCCCTCATCAAGGTCATTGATATATATTATAAATAACAATGGGCCTAAGACTGATCCTGTGGAACACCACTTGTTACAAGTCCCCATTCGGATTTAACCCCATTTATGCACACTCTCTGCTTCCTATTGGTGAGCCATGACTCGATCCATGACAGCACTTTTCCCCCAATGCCATGAGCTGCCACTTTCTTTAACAGTCTCTGGTGCGGTACTCTATCAAAAGCCTTACTAAAGTCTAAATAAACAATATCGAATTCTTTATCGTGATCAACAGCCTCAAAAGCTTTACTGAAGAAGGTTAATAAATTAGATAGGCAGGAACGGCCCTCGTGAATCCATGCTGGGTATCATTAATCAAATTATGGTTATCTAGATGGCTTCTAATAATATCAGCTATAATTGACTCTAGTAATTTGCCTACAATTGAGGTCAGGCTTATTGGGCGGTAGTTAGACGGTAGTGACTTGTCCCTGCTTTAAAAATAGGAATTACATTAGCCATTTTCCACATATCAGACACTACACCTGTTTGAAGAGATAAATTAAAAATGTTAGATATTGGTTCACAGAGTTCCATTTTGCATTCCTTAAGAACCCTTGCAAAAAGCTCATCAGGACCCGGCGATTTATTTTGTTTCAGTCGGTCCAGCTGTTTCATAATCATTTCAGTGACTGTGATATTACATAATTTATCTTCTTCTGGGCCTCTGTAAAAATTAATTACTGGGATATTATTAATGTCTTCCTGTGTGAAAACCGAGAGAAAATAATTATTAAAAATAGAGCACATATCATTCTCCTTGTCAGTAAGATGCCCAAAGTTATTTTTAAGGGGACCTATCTTATCCCTAACTTTTGTTCTATAAACCTGGAAAAAACTTTTTGGGTTAGTTTTTGAATCCCTAGCAACTTTAATTTCATAGTCCCGTTTAGCTTTTCTTATTCCCTTTTTAACGTCCCTCTTAATGTCAGTATACTGATTTATAAGATAAGAACATAAGAACATAAGAAAGGAGGAACACTGCAGCAGGCCTGTTGGCCCATACTAGGCAGGTCCATCACAATCCATCCCACTAACAGAATAATTGCCCAACCTAATTTTCAATTCTACCCAAGAAATAAGCTTTGAAGATTCTATTAACTCATAAGAACATAAGAACACAAGAAAGGAGGAACACTGCAGCAGGCCTGTTGGCCCATACTAGGCAGGTCCTTAACAATCCGTCCCACAAACAGAACATTTGCTCAACCCAATTTTCAATGCTACCCAAGAAATAAGCTTTGACAATTCTACCCACTCATGCGCGAGTCCCACTCAAATCCAACCCCCCTCCTCATGAATTT
>WNWK01049337.1:0-13241 GCA_009830355.1 Cherax destructor
TACGATTGTTTCGCCTTAAAATATGCCCTCTCTGACGGATTAAAATCGTAAACCGAGGTACCACTGTATATCTCGTTTTCTGTGTAGATAAATGTACATTTTATGTAAAAAAAAATTTTTTTTAACACTTTTGGGTGTCTGGAACGGATTAATTTGATTTACATTATTTCTTATGGGGAAAATGATTTTGAAAATTGTCCAATTTGAAAATAGGCGGACACTCAGGAACGGATTATGGACGATTTTCAAGGGTCCACTGTACTTTTTTTTATTGAATTTTGCCCTTAGAAGTTTGCTAATCGTTTACTACTTGTTTTCTTAATTCTTTGTGGGCCAGTTTTAATTTATTCAAATTCAATTTTATAAAGATTTCATTTTAAAATTCTTAGCTCAGTCTTCTGTTAGTATTGTCAGTACTTGTACACTTATGAATGTTCGCATATATATATGGCTCCCTTTGACTGTTAGTGTCATGTGTCTCCACTCGAACAGTTGCCTGGCTGGGCCACCAGGGCTAGTTGCTAACATCAGTATTCTTGGTCATTACATTCACTTCCTATTTGTCCTGGAAACTCCAGTTCTGCAGTTATCAGTCATGAATATTCTCCCCACAAAAAAACATATACAGTGGACCCCCGAGTTTCGTAAACTCCGGAAATCATACAATTATGTAAGTATAATATTGTAAATGCTTGTGGAAGTGTATTTTTGGGGGTCTGAAATAGACTAACCTACGTGACATTTTTCCTTAAGGGAGTAAATTCGTTCGGTAATGGTGCTTGAGCAGACTTCAGGAGTGAAGTTTTTACGAAACTCGGGGGTCCACTGTATATGTCACAATTCAGTGAAAAACTATTGTCAGTGGACCTCTTGCTACATTGAAGCTTTGTCATCTACGTCTACTTCCATGGTTCTAGCTCTTAAGAACTTAAGAGCTGATGCTCTATCTTCATAAGGATACATTAATTAATCCTTTCACTGTCATTGACGTATAGGTATGGCTTACAAGCCAGTGTTGGTGACATATTAATACGCCAAAATTCTAGTGGCTTCAAATCTAACAGGAGAAAGCTGGTATACCTACATGTGAGAGAATGGGTCTGCGTGGTCAGTGTGCATAGTATAAAAAAAATCCTGCAGCACGCAGAGCATAATAAAAAAAAACTGAGTGTTTTTGGTTTAAAACACCGAGTTTGATGTGTATTTTCGTATGGTATTTATGATTGTATTTTCATTTTCTTAGTCACATTTGATAGAATGGAAGATATATTACAGAAATAGAGATGATTTTGATTGGTTTCACGATGAAAAGTACCTTGAAATTGAACTCAAAGTAGCGGAAATGTTCGATTTTTGCCGATGTTCAAGAGTAAACAAATGACGTCACCATCCAATACGTGTCCAACTGGCCAGTCTAATACGCAGTCACGAATGGCTTGACATTATTTATACAATTATTACAATAATGCAGTAGTCTGCATAACAGTAAATCTTCTATTTTTTGTGTGAATAAAAATTCAAAATGGAAAGCAAGAGTAATATAAGAGGGGCCTAAAGACGTGACTAATGAACAGAGAAAACATTATTTTAGTGCCAGGAATGTCTGCATTGTTTATTCTGGACCCTATTTTGAAATTGGCATCTTTTGAAATTTGTGTGAAATTGGCCAAATTTCCAATTTCTGACCACTTTATTGGGTAGTTGGTAAATGGGCGGTTTCTTGTATTCAATCGATAAAACAATGGAGTTCTAGTGAAATAGCTATGGGTTTGGCCAACTGGAACAATGGAATTGGCCAAAAATAGGGCTCAAATTGGGCGAAATTGCCGATGCGTACATATTGCCGAGACTGCTAACTTCATGAGAGCGTAATTCCGTAAGTTTTCCATCAAATTTTGTACTTTTGGTGTCATTTCCATCAGGAAAAGATTCTCTGTCATTTCATAAGATTTTTTTTTTTTGTGAAATTCTTCGACACTAAGAGCCAGTTTGTGAACAGGGCTCTCAACAGTGAAAGAGTCAACCCTTTCAGTGTTGCAAACCCTGCTTGCAAACTTGCTCCCAGGGTCAAAAAATTAAAAAAAAAAAGAAAAAAAGAATTACAGTGGTACCCCGACTTACGATGGTCCCCAAACTCACCCTTTTATGTAAGTTTATTTTTTTAAATGCTTTTGTAAGTGTAATTTTGGGGGTCTAAAAGGACTAGTCTATTTTACATCATTTCTTATGGAGATAAATTCGTTTGGTAATGGCACTTGAACAGCATTCTGGAATGAAAAAATATCGTAAGTTGGGGTACCACTGTATTTTATATGATAGAGAATCTTTTTCTGGAGGTAATGAAACCAAAAGTTCAAAAATTTGATGGAAAACTTATGGAATTATGCTCTTGCAAGGTTATCGGTCTTAGCAATATTTACGCATCGGCTATTTTGCCCACTTTTCACTCTATTTTTGGCCAATTACATTATTCCAGTCCACCAAACTCGTAGCTCTTTCACTAGTATTTCTTCTATTCTTTCGAATGAGTACAAGAAACTGCCCATTTATCTATTTCAACCACCCAATAATGGGATCAGAAATTGGTAATTTGGCCAATTTCACACAAAATTCATCAATTGCCAATTTGAAAATAGGGTCCAGAATAAATAATGTAGACATTCCTGGCACTAAATAAACATTTCCTCTCCAGGCTGCTCCTATATTACGCTTGATTTTCATTTAAAATTTTTATTCACACAAAAAGTAGAAAATTTACTTTTATGCAGACTACTGCATTATTGTAATAATTGTATAAGTGTCAGTGCATTCCTAAATGCATATTAGACTGGCCAGTTGGACGCATATTGGACAAGTGACGCACATCATTTGTGTACTCTAGAATATTGCCAAAAATTAAACATTTCCACTACTTTGAGCTCAATTTCAAACTACTTTCAGTCCTGAAACTAATCAAAATCATATCTATTTCTGTAATATATCTTCCATTCTATCAATGAGACCAAGAAACTGAGAATACAACCATGAAAACCAGATGAAAATACACCGCAAAGTCGCTGTTTTAAACCAGTCATAGTAGTTTTTTTTCTCATTATGCACTGCGTGCTGCAGGATTATTTCATAAGGTGCACAGTTACCACATACAGTGGACCCCCGGTGTTCGTCCATTTTTCGTAACAGAATGCTGTTCAAGTGCCATTACCAACCGAATTTATTCCCTTAAGAAATAATATGAAGTAGACTAGTCCTTTTAGACCCCCAAAACTACACTTATAAAAGCATTTAAAAAAATAAACTTACATAAAAGGGCGTGTTTTGAGCAGGACGAACACCGGGGGTCCACTGTAGACCCATTCTCTCATATCTAGGCCCAAATTTTCCGCTCACAGCTTATGAGTGAGCTGAGCTCATGGCATAGTACTATAGTACCAACACTGGCTCCAATGCCATGATGCAATGGGACTGACATTGAAAGGGTTTAACTACTATACTCATTTTTCCAAGTCATTTATTCTCTGTAACAAACTATTGTAACACTGTGTCAAATCAGATTGCATTGGTACTAGGCCTTTGTTTAACATGATGATGGGCTGCTAGTATCAACAACCTAATTAATCAGGCAGTCAGTGAGGAAGTCTAGCATCAGGTTGAGCTTCAAAGGTAGAAGTACCCTTGAAACTAGTTACAGGTATGTCTTCCTTAATATCTCTATCATTAATGTTTTTATCTAGTGCTAGAAGCATTAATTTGTGGGCTGTTACTTTTGCTATGACTTATTCTATAGAAAACAGTGTTGTGTAAATTTCTGTAATGGCTGCAAACATTGCTTTAATATTGAGAGAGAGTTAATTTTTTGAGACCATGTTTGTTTTAGTAAGTAATCATGAAGGCACAGCTGGTTTTTAATAACCTGTGGGGCTACCAAGGTGTTGTACAGTTGTGACTTTTCTCACTTTTTGCTGCTTTTCTTGAAAAAAAAACCCTTTCATTGTTACGATAACACGCTTGTGATATAAATGTTAATGATTATTGTATTTTTTTTTTTTTTTGACATTGATCAGTTTCACATCATAGAATTTTTATTGTGTAACTTTCAACAATTTTCTGTGGATAATCTTTTTGATGCTACCTACTTGCCTTTCTACTGTATACACTATGCAGATCTATACTAAGTATGGTATTAATATGCAGCAGTTGTGTGTTTGGTTTACTTGGGTGTGCGAGACTCAAAAATAAAAGTATTCTATTCATTACATTATAGTTGTCATTGCTTGTGGATATAGAAATGTGTGGAGTGGGTTGATATGGCTTGTACAATACCTATACAAACATATGACAAGCACTTCCACAGCTATCACTTACTTCAACCACAAACACCATCAGTAAAAATACAATATAATATGAGCCATAAGATAAGATTTTTTACTAAATAAATATGACCAGAGTAATACACACTATAATACGAGTGTAACCTATCCCAAAAACCATGAAAAAAAAAAATTAAGAGAGAAACTCAGGTTATCACTGTCCTGTTATTGTTGCATATAATTAAGGATTGCCATGACCCAAGGGGCTCTGTCCTTCTCACTGCTATAAAATTGACTAATGGAATGCTTTTGTAATTATAAACTATTTAATGCATATCAATAATTATATTTAAATAAAAGTGTAAGTACTTTTCCCTGCATTTTCAATAATGATGTAAGAGTAAGGAGCAGAGGATGGGGGAGGACAAGCAGATGTAAACTTTGCGAAAACCCTTGCACATTGTCCTTGTTTATTGATAATTTAAACAGTATCCTTATCTTCCCTATCAATTCCTCCTAAAATTTTGTATATCACAATAATGTCTTCCCATGTCCGTGTGTCTGCCAACATTACTAGGTTTATTTCCTTCACCCTCTCCTTGTACTGCATTCCTCACAGGGTACTAGCCTGGTTGCGAACCTCTGAACCTGTTCAAGCTGCTTCACATTCTTGACCAGGTGTATGCTGGAGCTGCATACTAAGTGATTATTATAATGTGATGTACTATACAGTGGTCCCTCTGTTTTCGTGTATCTCTGTTTTCGTGTGTTTCCGTTTTCGTGCAGTTTTTATAGGAAAATTTACCTCTGTTTTCGTGTGATTCCCTCAGTTTTCGTGCTTGGTCCAGAACCCTGTCCAGTGCCCAGCGCACATACAAAGCCCGCAAGCCCACCTCCCACGCACATTCTCAGGCAGTGTAGCATTGTTTCTGGTTAAGTGAACATTATCCTGCGAGTTCATACAAAACATTTCTTAACAATCCATTGTTTTTGGCCCTTGATTATTGTGTGTGACTGCTAAATAAGCCACCACGGGCCCAAAGAAAGCTTCTAGTGTCAGTCCTTTGGTAAAGAAAGTGAGGAACCCTATAGAATTAAAGAAAGAAATCGTAGCAAAGTGGTGAGAGGCATTGGTGGTGAGAGGCATTGGTGGTGAGAGGCATTGGTGGTGAGAGGCATTGGTGGTGAGAGGCAGTGGTGGTGATGAGAGGCAGTGGTGGTGATGAGAGGCAGTGGTGGTGATGAGAGGCAATGGTGGTGAGAGGCAATGGTGGTGAGAGGCAGTGGTGCTTGTTTGTTGGTTGAGGCAGTGGTGATGAAAGGCAGTGGTGGTAAGAGGCAGTCTTAATGTAGAGTGAGAGGTGAGTAAACAAGATTAAATGAATAAACGAGAGAGAATGAGTGTAGAAGTTTCGGTAGTTTTGTCAACAAACCAGTTGTTGTTACCAGCCAGCCTGGACAGGAATGATTTCTGTTCACATCTTGAAGCGACTGGAAAGAAGCGGTGATGAGAGGCAGTGGTGGTGAGAGGCAGTGTTGATGAGAGGCAGTGTTGATAATAATAATAATAATACTTTATTGAGACATGGTACAGTGATACATGGTAGACATAGTTATACATAGTTATTACATAGTTATTAATGAGATGTACATGTACATGCCAAAAGCCCCTAATATGCTGTGCATTGCGGGCATTCTTAGGACTACTTAATTCTAGACTACGTACATGGTAAAAAGTTATGGTTGATAATTTATAAAACAAGTACATATAATTGCGTATCTAAGTTATAAAGTTTGAATATAAGTTGAACATATCAATTAATTGTAGCAATGCAACTAATTGAATGAGATAGCAATTTAAAACAATTAATTGCATTGCAGTTACAGTTTACGTGGTCATTATAATGTAAATGTTGTGGAAATAGTTAGCTTAGTATGTATTATTCATAACAGGTTTTACTTTCAATTGATTAGTCAGGTTTTTACATTGATTATTCTACTTTGTTGGGAATGTTAGATATTGAGCATTTAGCTTTGGGTGAGAAGGTGGTTTTTTAGCATCGTTTTGAATTGGGGTACAGGCAGGGTTTCTTTGGCAATGACAGGTAATGAATTCCAAATTTTTGTGCCTTTTATATGCATTGAGTTTTTACATAGTGTTAGATGGACACGGGGAACATCGAGGAGTGATCTGTGTCTAGTGTTATGTTCATGTGTCCTGTTAAAATTGGTAAGGAGAAGTTTGAGTGGTGGGTTAATATTTGCATAGTGTTCTATGTATGTAATAGGCACAGTAAAAAGTATGGATGTCTTGTATGGTGAGTAAGTTTAGATTTTTTAATATTGGTGGAGTATGTTGTCTGGAGTGTGAATTTGTTATCATTCTAACTGCTGCCTTTTGTTGTGTTATTAGTGGTCTGAGATGAGTTATTGATGTAGAGCCCCATGCGCAGATTCCATACGTGAGGTAGGGGTAAATGAGTGAGTGATATAGGGTAAGGAGAGCTGGTTGTGGATCATAGTACCGTATCTTGGATAGTATTCCCACAGTGTTTGAGACTTTCTTGGAAATTTGTTGTATATGTGTCTGAAATTTGAGGCCACTGTCAAGATGGATTCCTAAGAATTTTCCCTCTGTGAGTTTTGTGATAGGGGACCCGTTTATCATTATGTTAAGTGGTGCGTTTGTAGCTCTGTTCCCAAACTGGATAAAATAGGTTTTATCAATATTGAGAGTAAGTTTGTTGGTCATCATCCAGGTAGATATTTTCTGCAATTCAGTATTTGCAGTGTTGGCTAGTGTGTCTGGGCTTGGGTGCGAGATAACGTATGTAGTGTCATCTGCAAAAAGTATGGGTTTGAGTAGTTGAGATGTATTTGGTAGGTCGTTAATGTAAATGAGGAAGAGTAGTGGGCCAAGAACACTTCCCTGTGGGACACCTTCGGTAATAGTTTGCGCTGTGGAGCTAGCTCCATTTGTGTACACATATTGGTTTCTGTTGCTAAGGTATGATTTTAGGTAGTTGAGGGAGTGTCCTCTTATACCATAGTGTGATAATTTTAGGTGTAACAGATCATGGTGGCAGTGTTGATGAGAGGCAGTGGTGGTGAGAGGCAGTGGTGGTGAGAGGCAGTGGTGGTGAGAGGCAGTGGTGGTGAGAGGCAGTGGTGGTGAGAGGCAGTGGTGGTGAGAGGCAGTGGTGGTGAGAGGCAGTGGTGGTGAGAGGCAGTGGTGGTAAGAGGCAGTCTTAATGTAGAGTGAGAGGTGAGTAAACAAGATTAAATGAATAAACGAGAGAATATGAGAGTGTAGAAGTTTCGGTAGTTTTGTCAACAAACCAGTTGTTGTTGCTGCTGCTGCTGTTGTTGTTACCAGCCAGCCTGGACAGGAATGATTCCTGTTCACCTTGAAGCGACTGGAAATAAGTGATCTTATGCAGTTAGCATTACAAACTCCGTTTTCTCTTATACTAATGCGTCTGAAGGAGGAAAGAATAGGAAGATGTTTTCATAGCTGGACCGAGTATGCCCGCCACCACATTCGTAATGAGACGCATATTTTATTCATTCTAGAGTGTATATCACGTTTTTATGTTATTTATATTGTTTATTATGTCATATTAGATGAATTGTGATAGATAAATAAGCCATAGAGCTGATATTAGTGTCAAATTGAAGCATTTTGTCCTGCCTCCCAACAATAAACTCTCCTCCCTCTCTCCTCTCCATCTTCCATACACCAACAAGAGTCGCCAATAAAAGTAAGTGTGATGTTAAATGTTCATTTATACATGTTATTAGTGCTTTATATTTATTTGTTATTCTTTTCTGTATGTAAATCTATATTTAATCTCTAAAAAATTATTTTTTGTTAATATTCCTGGGTGTCTGAAACGGATTAATTGAATTTCCATTATTTCTTATGGGGAAAATGGCTTCAGTTTTCATGTGTTTCAGTTTTAGTGCATCCCTCAGGAACGGATTAAACACGAAAACCGAAGGATGACTGTACTTACATAATTGTACGATTTCCGAGGTGACCAAAACTCGGGGATCCACTGTACCTTGTTCACTGAGTTTAATTATTTCTAACAACTACCTTTAGATGCCATCATAAACGAAGGGAGAAGTAATGAATAATTCGTGCCAAAAATTGTAAACAAAGTCAGTTCACTGAGTTTAATCATTTCTAACTTGGCACTTAAAGTAAGAGGCTTACGACTCCTCTTTTTATCAAAACTAAGCTTAGACGCCATAGTCAATGAGAGCCAACTAGTAAACGAGAGAGAGAACGAGATACGGAGTTCAGACAAGGTAAAAAAATAAAACTGAACAGGTAGTGGGCGATCACTCGGTCAGGCGAAATGAATGCGATTAATACGTGTCCACTTTTAGCTCATTCACATACGTTTGTAAGAGTTTGTGAGACTTTTACCTCAAAATAATTTTTTTTATTATAATAATAATAATAATTACCTCACAATACAAATACAGTGGTACTTCGACTTACGTTGTTATCACCTTACGTTATATTCGATATCCGTTACTTATAACGTAAGAAATTTGAATGCGACATCCGTTGATTGATTCGTCTTACGCCTTTCGTACCGGACCTGTCCGCTTGGAGCCCAGCTGAGCGCGCACTCCAGGGAGCGTCAGTGTGCTATTGTTTACAAGCAAGAGCGACCACCCACCCACACCCACGCATTCATACCAGTATATTGTCATTATTCCACTGTTTTTAGTGCTTGCAACTGCTAAATAAGCTACCATGGGTCCAAGGAAAGATCCTAGTGCTAAGCCTGTGGAAAAGAGGAACAGAAATATATGCATAGAAATGAAGAAGGAGATAATAGAAAAATATGAAAGTGGAGTGCGTATCAGTGAGCTGGCCAGGCTGTATGGTAAACCCTATTCTACCATCTCTACCATTGTGATAAGAAATATTTAAGTAAAATCAAGGAAGCTGTTGTTGCAAAAGTGCATCTGTGATCACAAAACAAGACCACAAGTGCTGGAAAATGTGGAAAGGTTGTTGTTGGTGTGGATCAACGAGAAACAGTTGGGAGATACTGTTTCGGAGGGAATAATATGTGAAAAAGCAAGGCAGTTGCATGATGATCTCCTTAAGAAAATGCCTGCAACGAGTGAAGTGAGCGAATTTAAAGCCAGCAGAGGCTGGTTTCAAAAATTTAAGAAGCGTACTGGCATACATAGTGTTGTGAGGCATGGTGAGGGAGCCAGTTGCTGACAAAGTGCGGCTGAAAAATATGTTCCTGAATTCCAGGAGTACCTAGAGGCTGAACAATTCCTCCCCAACAAGTGTTTAATTGTGATGAAAAGCTGTTCTGGAATGCCCCAGGACCTACATTACTCAGAGAAAAGCAGCCAGGACATAAGCTATGAGAAGGCTAACTTTGATGCTTGTGCCAATGCCAGTGGTGATTGCAAAGTAAGCCTTTAAGTATCTTTTGAAATCCAGTGTTTGAATGCTGCCAATCACTGGGATGAAGTCACAGGTTGGGTCACAAAGGACATTTCTTAGATTGGTTCAATGAAGTGTTTGCATGGAAGAAAATCATTGACAATACCATAATGCCTCCTGATAATGGACAATGCTCCTTGTCATCCTCAAACTTGAGAAAATTGTGGAGAGTTTAAATTCATCAAAGTGAAGTTCTTGCCCCTAATACCACTCCTCTCCTCCAGCCCATGGACCAGCAGGTCATTTCCAACTTTAAAAACTCTATACCAAAGCAATGTTTCAAAAGTGCTTTGATGTGACCACAGACATGAACATAACCCTAAAGAATTTTGGAAAAACATTTCCATATGCTGCATTGTGTACACCTTTAGGAATTGAGAGTGACTCAGGCTTTGACTGCCTGAGAAATTCCAGACTGTCTGAGTTGGTTCTGAGTAGAACCTGAGCCTGGTGGCTGTTTTGAAGGAATTGTGGAATCAAGCAATATGGGAATGAAAGTTGGTGCCAGGAAGAGTAACCACTGAAGATTCAAGAGACTTAAGCAAGGACATAAATTGAAATGGAGACATGAATGTGCCTTCTTCAGGTTAGGACTGTGCAAATGGATGAGTGCAAGCATTTATGGATGAATATCACCCTAACCATGCTGTTGCAGGCCGTGCTGGCAACCTGTACAATGACACAGTGGTGTGTCATTTCAGGGATGTGTTAAAGAATCGCCAGACACAGAGCTCCTGGACAAATTTGTTGTTAGAAAGAGGTCTAGTGACTCTCAAGCTGGTCCTAGTGGCATTCAAAGAAAAAGGGAAGTAACCCCAGAAAGAACTTACCACCTGCAGTGTTAATGGAAGGGGATTCCCCTTCCAAACACTAGCATACTACTCCACCTTCTCCCCTCCTCCCGTCCTCCACACATCAACAACTCTTCAATAAATGTAAGTGACATGTTATTGTACAATATTTGCATGTATATTTATGTATTCTTTATTCAATTTTTATTATTTAATGTCCAAAAGTTCTAAAAATATTTTATTTAACTACTTTTGGAAGTCTTGGACGGATTAAATTTATTTCCATTATTTCTTATGGGAAAATTGATTCGTTTACGATTGTTTCGGCTTAAAATATGCCCTCTCTGACGGATTAAAATCGTAACCGAGGTACCACTGTACTAGCTTGCCCCCCCCCCCCCCCCCCCCCCCCCCCCCCCCCCCCCCCCCCCCCCCCCCCCCCCCCCCCCCCCCCCCCCCCCCCCCCCCCCCCCCCCCCCCCCCCCCCCCCCCCCCCCCACTTGATACCTGAAGTCCTTATGGAAGGGGATTCCCCCTTTCCCAAAAAATAACCTCAACTCCCCCTCCCTCCTCGCCTTTTCCATACACCAACAAGGTATGTAATGTTCATTTATCATTAAAATTAGTCATTTATATTTATTTCTCATTGTTTTCTGTATGTAAAACTATAGTTATTCTCTATAAAATGTATTTTTTGTGAATATTTTGGGTGTCTGGACGGATTAATTGGATTTGCATTATTTCTTATGGGAAATATTACTTCAGTTTTGATCCATTTCGGATTTCGCCGACCTTCTGGAATGAATTAAGGACAAACTGAGGTATTACTGTAAATACATTCATAATTGTAAAATCCACATTTGTTGTTGAAATTTTACCCACAAATAGGAATCTACCTTCACCAAATGAGCATATACCAAAGATAAATGTATTTTATAAAGTATGTAATGGGGAAAACTATTTAGGGCTATGTCTGGGAGGATGGTGAGGGCTCTTGCCTCTTAATTTCCACCCCAGGACAGTTGAGACTTTGAAGAATGTGCTCTCCAACATGACAGTACGTGTGAATTGTTTGTATAGCTTTAATTTGTGATCTATACATAAGGCGCTAATAATACCAGTTAAAGTGAGGAGGAGCTTGACCGCACCACATGCTCGTGTGTGTGTCCATCTGTCTATTTGTCTGTACTCGCCTATTTGTGGTTGCAGGGGTCGAGTCATAGCTCTTCTCCCGCCTGGGTTTTTGCCTGTGTGTGTCTGCCTGTGTTTGAATTTAGTCCCTTCTTACCTGTTAACCCTTTGAGGGGTCCAGGCCCCTGATCTGAAACTCCATCCACAGGGTCCAAGAATTAAAAAAAAAAAAATTCTTACAATGGTAGAGAATCTTTTTCTGAAGGTAATTAAACCAAAGTACGAAATTTGATGGAAAATTTATGAAATTACGCTATTGCGAATTTTGCTGCATCAGTGATATTTACGCATCGGCGATTTTGCCGACTTTGAGTCCTGTTTTAGGCCAGTTACGTTGTTCCAATAAACCAAATTCTTACCTATTTTGCTAGTATGCCTTCTGTTTTAGCAATTGAGCATAAGAAACTGCCCAATCAACTATTTCAACTACACAAAAAAGTGATCAGAAATTGGTAATCTGTCCATTTTTACACATTTCAAAATATTCCAATTTCAGAATATGTAGTTCAGAATAAACAATGTAAGCATTCATGGCAGTAAAATAACATTTTCTCTGTTCATTAGTTGTGTTTCCAGGCTTTACACATGAATTCATTTTGATTTTTTATTCACAACAAGAAAATAGAAGATTTACTATTATGCAATATTGTAATAATTGAATAAAAATATCAGTGCCTTCGTGAATGCATATTAGACCCCCAGTTGACATGTATTAGACACGTGATGTGAGTTTGTTTACTCTTGAACATTGGCAAAATCGAACATTTCCCTACTTTGAGCTCAATTTGAGCTATTTTCAATCCTAAAACCAATATCTTTCATTCTATCAAATGAGGTCAATGTGTGGTGTGAATATAATGCAGAGAATTCGGAGTTTGGAAATTAGAGGAGGTGCGGGATTACCAAAACGATTGTCCAAGAGCTGAGGAGGGTTGTTGAGGTGGTTTGGACATGTAGAAGAATGGAACGAGACAGAGTGACTTCGAAGGGATAAATCTGTAGTGGAGGGAAGGCGGGGTAGGGTCGGCCTAGAAAGGTTGGAGGGAGGGGTAAAGGAAGTTTTGTGTGCGAGGGGCTTGGACTTCCAGCAAGCATGTGTGAGCGTATTTGATAGGAGGTGAATGGAGGCATATGGTTTTAATACTTGACGTGCTGTTGGAGTGTAGCAAGTAACATTTATGAAGGGATTCAGGGAAACCGGCAGGCCGGACTTGAGTTCTGGAGATGGGAAGTACAGTGCCGGCACTCTGAAGGAGGGGTGTTAATGTTGCAGTTTTATAACTGTAGTGTAAAGCACCCTTCTGGCAAGACAGTGATGGAGGAATGATGATGAAAGTTTTCTTTTCGGGCCACCCTGCCTTGGTGGAATCGCCGATGTGTTAATAAAAAAAAAAATAAAATAAAAAACAATATGAAAATACACTACAAAGTCACTGTTTTAACCCAAAAACTGGTTTTTTATTCACC